>BMAC01000080.1:1502111-1520706 GCA_014905375.1 Phtheirospermum japonicum
GAATTTAACTAAGCAATTAACTAAGGAATTAACTAAAAGTTTAGAGTACTTATTGTAACCATGGCTCGCTGGCACGGCTCGCGTCGCGGGCGTCGACGGTCGCGTCAGTCGACGCGACTGGGCGTCGGTCTCCCTTTTTTCGATCGTTTGCTACTCGTTTCACCGGAAAGCTTGTTCTTCTACTCTTGAACATCGAACTTCGTCTTTTACGCGCTAAACTCTTCCGGTTACTTAAGCTGTAAGGTGAAAAACAACGAAACATCACCTAATTGCATCAATTAAGATCAAAATACGGTAAAATAAGCTGGATTTATAAAATTACGGAATTATGCTTAAATTATCCAACTTATACCAAAAACAAATATAAAAACGAACTAAAAGCCCAACTCCCCGGAGTACCCTTGGTGACATTGTAGAGTCCGAGCAAAATAAGCGGGTACAACCGGACTTGACGACCTTCAACGAGGCATTGTAGAACATAAAGCTCGGCCTTGGTCGCATAAGTTGCCTCGTTTTTGCAAAGAATGATGTGGGCGAGGATCTTGTATGCGATATAGAGGGCGTCGTCTTGAATCCTCGAGCAAGGAAACCTCTTACAATCCCCCGTGTTTCCCCCGGTAATCATCCCCCAAAAAGAGGCTAAATCGAAGCCTTGAACTCCAACCGGGTGGTCCCCTACGGTCGGGAAACCGAAAATGTTGCCGAACACCTCCTCGTCGACAACCACATCATTCCCTCCTAACCGACAAGAGAACGTCTCGTCGTTCCGAATCGCCAAAGTCGATAAAAACTCGAGCATGAGTTCTCAAAAACCGGGCAAGTGCATTTGGGCAAAGTACCCACATCCGAGGCCATCGACATAACGTGAAAGGTCGGTGTGGTGCTCCGACCCATTTGAGGCCTCATCCGCGATCCCTTGGACGTTCAAAGTCCGGTGCGTCGCAAATCCCCATTTCCGAATATTCTTGAACATGTCCCCTTCCTTTTTGTCGAAAATTGGGAACGGTGCGTTGTATTTCCCCGAGATATCCTTACGTTTACCCGCTCGAGACATTATCAAACAATTTGAGAACGAACGGGATCGAAAAAACTTTGAAAATGAAACTTGTGCTTCTTTGGGGAATTTCGTCGAACACTTGGTGTGCGTGTTCAACCAACTAAGAACTTGAGCAAAACTTGCACCAAAAACTTCCCACACAACCAACAACAGCAATAAAACGATCCCAAGATAGTTTCAAGCGAAGTACCTCGTAGATAATAGCCGAATTTCGCCCGTTTCCGAAAAATTGCACGAATTGAACCTTGGCCTTTTGCTTGTTCCAACTCTCTTGCACTCCGTTTTTGAGGGGTTGCTCAATCACCACTTGCGTAAGAAGAATTCTGGGTTTGTGGTGTTGTGGAGCTCCAAATTCTGGAAAATCTTGAAAAATTTTGAAACACAATTATTGCAAAAGAGAGAGAATAAAATAAGAAGTTAGGGAATGAAGAAAAGTGAGAAAAGGGGGAGGGGAAACTGTTTTTAAGCATGTTTTTATGGGTTTCCCGTGGGTCAACCGAGCATGGGTCGGGTCGTGGGCCGAAAATCCGATTTTTAAACGTTTCTGGGCCGGTCAGCGGGTCGCGTCGACGTAGCGTCAACGCCGCGTCAGTCGACGCGATAGAGCGTAATTCTTCGGTACTCTTGCGTCGACGCCGCGTCGACTGACGCGAGCAGGTGCTCGGCGTCGACGCGGGCGGATTCCTGGGTGTCTTTTCCTTCGCTTGTTCGTTCAATTCTCCTCGTCCGAGTTCTCCAACTGTTCTAAACAATTAAAAACCAAAAATAAAAATTAAATAAAATAGAAATAAAGTACAAAAGGATACAAATACTCGGGTTGACTCCCGAGAAGCGCAAATTTTAACGTCGCTTGCTCGACGCTTTCTTGCTCGTTTATCTCCCTAAGTACGGTGGATCTCCAAACTCCACCATCTCGCGATTGCCATTTTTACCTCGTCTGTCATGATAAAGCTTCAATCTATGCTTTTGAGCTTGAAAGGACGATTTGCCAACCTCATCGTACAACGTGGCTACGCCGTACTCGTCAATTTCTCTAATCAAGAATGGTCCGCTCCATGAAGCTCCAAAATCGGCTGGGTCGTACTTTCGTTCGTTATTATACAAGACGAATTCTCCAACCTCGAATTGCAAGTTCATGACTTCACTCGTGCGAACCTTTCTTGATTTCTTCATCTCCTTCGCCCAATCGTCTAAACACTCCTCGCCCGTGTTCTTTTTGAAAGTGAAATTTTCGCTACGGTCGAGGAAATCGTGCCTTGAATAATTTATTGGTGGTTTCGACTCCACCTCTTGCTCTAATTTGTGCGAATATTCGGAATCGCCTCCAAATTCCGCCACGATGTCGCGTATGTCAATTCCCAACAACTCGATCAATTCTTCTCCACTTAAGTGCATTTGATCATAGGACTCGCAATCTTTACACGAATTGACTTGCTCGTCCCTTCCCTCGATAGAAACTCCGGCGTCGTATCCGTTGCCTAACTCACTCAAAGTCGCAATCCCTCGTAATTCGTTAACGCATGAAGCAATGTGATCAATGAATGAATCCTCCTCGTGTTAGGAGAGGGGGTGTTGTGAATATCTTTTAGAGAGAAAATCACTGTTTCGCCCAAAACGGTCATCGTCATTCTCCCTTTATGAACATCAATAAGAGTGTGGGAAGTTGCCATGAACGATCGTCCTAATAAAATGGTGTGCTCGTTGTCCTCAGTCGGGACTTCACCAATGTCCATAACCACAAAATCAACCGGAATTACGAGCTCTCCAACTTGCACTAAAACATCTTCGACTATTCCCAAGGGTCGTCGAGTCGAACGATCGGCTAACTGTAGGCGCATAGTTGTCGGTTTGAGGGATCCAAGATCAAAATCTTGATAAAGCGAATAAGGCATTAGATTAACGCCTGCTCCAAGGTCCAACATACCTACTGCTTTCTTCCCATTAGCTAGTGAAATCGTTATGCAAAAACTMCCAGGATCACGTTCCTTAGGTGGTAACGYCTTCTTGAAAATCGCGCTAACCTCTTTCGGTAACGGAACGTACTGAGTTGTCGCCAAACGTCTCTCTCGCGAGGCAAGTTCCTTAAAAAACTTGACGTAGGCGGGCATCGTCTTGATCACTTCTAAAAGTGGAAGGTTTATATTCACGTTTTTCAAGAGATTGTACAGCTCCATGAATTTCTTYTTCTCCTTCGCTGGACGTAATCGGCTGGGAAAAGGTACAGCATCCTTATACTGCATCATTGTTTGCTTCTGTTGCGGCGGTTCGTCGATGCCAGAAGCATCGCTCGGAATTTTCCCTTGAATAGAACCAAACATATCTATTGGCGGATTTATGTAGCTTGTCCACCGGTTTAGGAATTAGCTCCTTGTCTTGGTTCTCTATGCCATTGTCGATCTTTTTCCCACTGCGAAGGACATGAATTGCCGATGCTTGCTCCGGCTGGCTTGGTAACTTGTCTTTCTCCTTATTTGATCGAGCAATATCAGTTGCTATTTGTCCCATAGTCCTCTCCATTCGATCCATGTTTTTAGCTAGATCATGCACAATGCCGGAAAGTTGATCTATTCTGCTCACCTTCTTTGAAAGTTCGTCTATCTTTGCATTCACCTTCGTAAGCCCTTCTCTATTACTGATCATCTCAGCCACTTGATTTTGCTGCCAAACCAACAACTGGTCATTTGGTTGAGTTGCATTCGACGCCTGCCCTTGCGTATGAAAATTATTTTGTTGTGGCGGCACTGGTGGTGCTTGAGCATACTGTGGTGGTGGATATTGTGGGTCAGGTGGCATATGATTTGGATTGCCCGGACCCCACTTGAAAAGAGGATTGTCACGTTGTGGCGTGTACTTCTTTTGGTTCGAATATCTTTAGATCGCGTTAACCTCCTCTTGCTGCTCACTGTTGTCAGGACATGCGTCTGCTAAATGCTGGAGGGATCCACACTGGTTGCAATTCGTAGCCATTTTTTGTGCAGCGGCCTTGCTAGCCCGCTCGGCTTTCCAAGCAGCTAATTTTTCGTCAAAAGTCTCTGCACATTTCGCCTTCACTAACTTGCCATCATCTAAATCAGGGTCGGGAATATAAACTTCATTAACTCTCATTTTACGAGGCCGAGAGCTGGTTTGTCTAGATTTTTCGCTTTGCTTCTCCAACACTTGTCTTGCCTCGTGTGCTGTCAAATCTCCAAAATCTCCTCCCGCTGCTATCTCTACCTCTCGCTTCCCATGGTCCAATAAACCATCGAAAAAGAACTCGTTAGTCATCTCCGGAGAATAGTTGTGGTGGGGGCAAGCTTGCAAAAGAGTTTTGTAGCGCTCCCACGTCTCGTGAAATAGTTCTTCTTCCAATTGCTCAAAAGTAGCAATTTGCCTCCGAAGATGCCCCGTCGTTTGGGCTAAATAATACTGGTTCAGAAATTTCTCGCTAATCATATCCCAGTCGGTTAACGAACCGGGCTCTAAGGACAGTAGCCATGACTTCGCCTTGTCCTTCAATCTATACGGAAAACAAATCATCTGGACCTCCTCTTGATGAAGGCCATGGACTACGAATCAGCCAACTTCATCAACGAAATAATTTAAAAATGCCAAGGGGTCTTCATGCGCATTCCCATGAAAGGTTGGGAGTAGGTTAAGTTGATGAAGTTTAATCTCCACGGCCCTTGCGGTTGGTCCAAGAACAATTGCGGACCTAAAGGGCACAACCTTTGGACGTGCCAAGTCGCGCTGTCTAAGTGCTCGATCTCCCCTTGGTTCTCGAATTTGGTCATATGCTCTCTCGTAGTGGTCGTTATGCGCGTAGCGGTGCTCGCGCTCGTTTCTCCTTCCGAAATTATTTTGCTCGTAACCATGATCTTGATTCTCTAACCACTCGTTCACGTGCCGTTGATTGTTCATATAGGCGTTTCGCTGCAAAACATCTTCGTTCCTAAATGCCATGTTCTCGACGTTGTGCTGACGCATGACATTGTCTTTCATCTCTTCGTTTTGCCTCAAATTCTCCATGTTGAGTGGGTGATTGACTATGTTGTGCTGCTGGTTAACTCCTTCGTTCCTCCTTTCGCCACGTTTAGAAGAATGTGACTTGTTCGGATCATTACCATGCTCAGCTCGTATGGGGCGTGGTGGTGATCTCGGTGGTGAATCGCCGTTTCGAACTGAATGTGCTCCTAACATAATGTCGGGAACTTGATCGCAAGCAAAATCGGTTGCTGTCGAGGAATTGTCCTCGGGAATAAGAACGGGTCTTGGTCTTGGCGGATTTGAACGGTGAATGTTGTCGATGAATGGCACAAGGTTGCTGAAGTGATCGCCTTCCTTGCATAAACTCAACAACACGTCAACGCACCAAATGGCAAAAACCAAGTAAAAGCAAATAAAATAAATTAAACAAAAACTAAAACGAAAAATAAAATATTTTGCAGAGTGAAATTTGTAGTTTTTGCTTATAATTGTGTAAAGTGGGAAATGAAGAAGACGAAATGATTTTTATGTATTGGGCGGCAGAAAGTTGATGGGATAGAGTGGAGCGGGAGTTGGTAGGGTTTGTTTAAGGAATGTTTTGGGCCCACCATGTTTATTATACTACGAGAAAGTGGGGGAGTGACACGTGCCCGACACGGTGTCAGGCTGCATTTAATGAAACTTAAAAGAGATTGGATGTATAAAAGGAGGCGTTTTTTGACTTTTGGGGCTGTTTATGATTGCATTATTAAGAATTATTAAGTCTGAATATGATTTCAGGTCGGAAGACAACAGTAGTGTGTGACTCAAACTTTTGTGCACCCCGTTTTTAATAATTAATTTAAAAGCACGTCAGTTTGCTCGCAAGTGTACGAGGTAACTGTAGGGTGATGAGTTTGACTCGAGTCGTATCTCTCGAGGAAACAATTGTTCGGTCCTATCAATGTTTTTCTCAATTTTGAATAACATACATATACATTTGGGGGTTTGAAAAGAGTGATTCGATCATTATAAACTAAGACGATAAATTAAACTAATTACTTATCTAGATTACCAATTACGAACTAAGTAGTGTACTAAGCTAATTAAACTAATTATTCTAAATTATCGACTAAGAGCAGTAATTAATTATCAATTAACGCTACGAAGTTTAAAAGCTAATTAACGTATTTAGAACATGAATTTAAAGATCTATTGCTATCATACGAAGCACACCAATCCATGAACATTAACTAAGCATGAACCAAATCGCATAAATAAACTAAATTAATCAATATCCAAAATACGAGCATAGAACGATTAAGCTAATTAAATTAATCTAGCATTAACTACGAATTTAACTAAGCAATTAACTAAGGAATTAACTAAAAGTTTAGAGTACTTATTGTAACCATGGCTCGCTGGCACGGCTCGCGTCGCGGGCGTCGACGGTCGCGTCAGTCGACGCGACTGGGCGTCGGTCTCCTTTTTTCGATCGTTTGCTACTCGTTTCACCGGAAAGCTTGTTCTTCTACTCTTGAACATCGAACTTCGTCTTTTACGCGCTAAACTCTTCCGGTTACTTAGCTGTAAGGTGAAAAACAACGAAARATCACCTAATTGCATCAATTAAGATCAAAATACGGTAAAATAAGCTGGATTTATAAAATTACGGAATTATGCTTAAATTATCCAACTTATACCAAAAACAAATATAAAAACGAACTAAAAAGCCAATAAAAATAAGGACAAATCTACTCTAATCAGTGTGGTCTCAGGTCGTTATATGTACAGTTGGGGACTTGGTCTGGGGACTTGCAAGTCGTCCCTCGCAAGGTGATTATTCTATCTTAAGAGACGCAAGCTTAGCGAGCTGTACTTCTGTAGGTCGTAGGTATACTTGGTGATTTATAGTGGGACGATTGGTATTATAGCTCGGTTTGTCGAGTTGTGTGATTCTGATATACGGTTTGGTAAAGTGGTGTACTGATTTATTTATGTGTTTATGCTTTATTGTTGTTTTTAGTGGTTGTTGTGCTCTTTCGATTCAGTTTTACATGTCCTACCTGATTTCATGCCTCAATCAGCTAGAACATGGGGGACTAGCTGATACGGACCAAAATATCCATACGTAATATTATTTGATATATGAGGGTATTTGTGGTAAGCGACCTCATTTCCTAGAAAGGGTGTTCTTCTGGGAGGTGAGCGAGCTGAGTGGTTTCTTTGGAAGAGTAGGCGATTTGGTTTGTGGAGTAGCGACCTGGAGTATGAGGATGAGTTCTCATATAGGGTCGCGACCTCTTGTGTTTTGTGAAGTGTTTGAGCTCGGTTATGGGTTTTTGAATATCAAGCCCGTGGGCTTAATATGAATAGTGTATGGAGTCCTGGTCGGACCCTATGAAAAGAATAACATGCCCAGGCCTATTACGGTAAGAGATTTGTTGTTTATGGGAACTTGGCATATAGGAAGAGTCCTAATTCTGAGTCGATTGTAGGGTCATGGTGTTTATGGAATTATGGTGAGAGAAGGTAAACCTACACCGGGGGGCACTTCTCTTATCCCTATAAAAGGAGGTGCATACCTCTCATTATGGTTATCATCTTTATCTGACTTTACCGTATTATTGGGCTTTCATAGTATTATGAGTGTTTTGAGTTGTGACTTTGCGTTTGAATTAAGCATCGGAGGGCCTAGACGGGCTCGAAATCCGACCCGTCCGAGGCGCTATTTTGCAGGACCAGCGAGGTCGCCAGGAGGTTCGTGGAAGGCCTTGCAAATCGATGTGACGTATTTGAAAATTGTTTCAGGTCGCTGATCTCTATTTGAGGTTAGTACCTCATATTCTTGGTAACCAGTCGATTTGGATTTATCACTATCATTTAGGTTGTCTCTGTTTTCCTTGGCTTCATCTTTATTCCACATCCAAACTTTAGCCTTGCTCTTGCCCCTGTGTGTTTCTCAGTTGTGACACCATATATCATGCATACTCTTATTTTCCCTGAGCATAAATAAGATTTGCACCTCTCATCAGGTTTACTTTTCCAAAAATCCCTTTTCTTTTTATTCAGTTCACTCCTCCACCTCGTCTCCCTCTTTCACTGCCTCAATCAACCCTTTCATTACCCATTCATCAGCCCATCTACATAAAACATAGTTCCCATTTATATTTCCTCTTCTACACCAGCTACCATGTTGCCTACTCCTTCCTCTGCCACCACGTCGCATGCTCATGCACCTACGCCTTCAAATACTCACCTTATACACTATTAAAGAATAAAAAAATGCTGACGGACATTACCGACAGAACGCAACCCGTCGGTAAATGCCCGGTCTTACCGACGGCAAGAATTATCGACGGCCTACCGATGGACGCAACCCCTCGGTAGAACAGTCCATCGGCAAGTTCTCGGGAAGTTGGCAGCAATTTAACCCGCCCATAATGCTGACGGAAAATGTCCGTCGACAAGTTTTAATAAAAAAATAATCGTTTTTTTTTTAATTTTCGAAAGAAATGTAGCCGTCGGCAATATTAAAATAATAATAATAATCATATTTTTATTTGTCGATGGGCAGATAGCCGTCGGCAATGCCAGGTTCATTTACCAATGGATTCTATCCGTCGAAAACGACGGATTTATTTTACCACCGGATGTACCGATGGAAATGTGTCCGTCAGTAAACTTGATAAAACAGCATCACAGCAGTCAATCTGTTCATTCGCGTTTTCACAGCAAGAGAGAGAGAGGGAGAGAGAGAGAGAGAGAGAAATTGGGAGAAGAGCCAGAGTTCGCCGTCGAAAGGAGCACACACCGGAGCACCGACACCATCACATATTAAGGTATGTTAGCCTTTTAATTCAAATTTAATATTTTTTTTAGTTTAAGGTTTTAATTTGATTTGAGTTTAGAAATTAGGTATTGATAAATTTAATTGGGGGTTCGATTAAGGAATTTAGGCTTGATTTTATGCTGTTGTGAATAATTTTAGGTTTAAGGTCCATTTATGCAATTAAGGTTTATTTTAGGATTTAATGTATAATTATTTATAAATTAGATTCAATTATAAATATTTGTATAAATTTAGGGTTTAATTTATAATTATTTATAAATTAGATTCGATTATATAAATTTGGATTAAATTAGGGCTATGTAGGGTTTGATTTGTAACTAAGGTTCAATTGTGCAATTATGCAATTATCTTTTAAAGTGTATGTGATGGTGGTTTTTAAATGTCGTGATGATCGGCTTTGTGTAATGTATGTTATTATTTTTTATTATTTATACATTATGATTTATTGATGTCATGATTGGTTGGGTAGACGTCGGTGATGAAGTGGTGTACGGCACCGTTCGTCCTCCATTAACGGTTTTAAAAAGTTTTACATTGTTGGGGATGGTGGTTTTGAAATGTTGTGGTGATTGGTATGATGTTTTGTTTAAAATATGTTATGGTTTGTTGATATTGTATACATGTGATTGATTGGTTGATATTGTTATTTTTAAATTTGGGGAAAAGATTGTAACCATCCTGTACTATACGCGTTTTTTGGGTTTGCATGCTAATATTTTTTTTGTAATTTAATGCATCCTGTACTTCAAAAAATTTTGAAAGTGCATCCTCCGACCAATCAACTCGTCCAAACTCGTCGAAACTCACCTAGTCTCGCGAGTGAGGTTGCATATTTTCAAACCCATATACTTTGTGTGAGTTCCGGTGAATTTATTATTTATTTAAAACTAGTTCCGGCATATTTTATTGAATATGCAAAAATTACTGAATTTATTACTAAATAAATAATAAATTTTATTTATTTAATAAAACTAGTTCCGATAAACATTAGGATAAAATATGGTTTGCATATTTATTTAATAAATTCGAGTCTTTATTTAATAAAACTAGTTTTTTTCTAAATTTTGTATAGTACAGGATGCACTTTCAAAATTTTGTATAGAACAGGATGCACTTTCAAAATTTTGTATAGAACAGGATGCATTAAATTACAAAAAAAAAATATTAGGATGCAAACCCAAAAAACGCGTATAGTACAGGATGGTTACAATCTTTTCCCCTTTAAATTTTGTGTGATTAATATAGTAAGAATAATAGTTATTTTCGACTCGTTTAATTCGATTTAGTATCAAAGAGAGAGTTTGATACTAAAGTTTGAATTGTTCCCTTCTAGAATACGTACCTTAGACCCGTTTGGGATTTAGTATCAAATAGAGAGTTTGATACTAAATTTCGAATTGTCTCATTTTTGGACAGTTCGAGAATGTGGGTGTTATATGGTTATATCTTATGTGTATGTGTTATGTTGACTTTAAAGTTTTGGTTTATGCATCTTTCTTTTATTTTCGGGTGCACTGAAATATATGTGTACTTAGAGAACTAAGGGGAGGTGCTGCCGAAATTTTGACTACGGAGAGGTAGACGTCGTTCGGGTCGAAATTTCGTGAGAGGAAAAGAATGAGGGTGGCAAAATTTCGGCAGCATAACGAGGAAGAAGAGTAATTTGAATTATTGGTAAGGCTTCTATCCCATTCAAGAATGTTAGTAGTATGTATTATCTTGAAATATGCATTTTTGCTGGCTTCAGAATTCGAGGAGGCTGAGAAGAGGCATCACGAGGAGTTGCAGAGGTTGCGCGATGCACAATCGCAGAATCAGGATGAGTTGCAGAGGATGCGCAAGGCACAGGCGCAGGCCCAGATGGACTTTGAGCAACGACTCCAAAGACAGGCTGAGGAGCGTATTAGGGCCGCGATGGCTGCGATGGGAGCACAGCCTCCTCCTCCTCCTCCCCCTCTCCCTCATGCTGATTAGATGGATTTCGATATGTTTGATCATTTTTGTAGAATTCATTTTGAGTTACTATTGTCGAATTCATTTGATTATGATTCGTATTTATATTATTTAATTTGTTTTGCATTTGTGTTTTTTTTTTTAATATTTGTAAATAGGTATGAGAAAAAAATAGGTTCATTATTTCAATTAATAAAAATAATATTTTTAAAAAATAAAATACATTTACCGATGACGTTCACGTCCGTCGGTAATATTAAATAGTATTTTATTTATTTTTTTTTTAATTAATTCCCGACGGGCATCATATCAGTCGGTATACCGTTGGGCGTAATATTCGTCGGTAAATACCAAACAATATAGGAATGCCGATGGCATCTTATCGACGGCAAGTTGCCGCCGAGATTTGCGATGGGTCAAGTATCCATTAGCAATTGAAATTATCGACAAAGGTTTCGTCGACGGCTGCTATCCATCGGTAATCCGTCGGTAAGTAGTTTACCGACGGATATGGCAGTCGGCGAATCCGGGTTTTATTGTAGTGATATATGCGCTTGCAACTCTCATACCAGATTATCCCCCACATATCCATTTCCACATCCTCCCTCCTTCATCTTCATCACGCTTATCCCCCTCGCTCGGTCCTCTATCACCCTGTCTTGACCCTCTCTCCAGTGCTCACATCATATGGCTTCCCTTGACTCTGTGCCAGGATTTTGTGACCTCCTAGACTGTACGCATGGTGGTGACTCTGACTCTTATCCCATTGATTCGACAGCTCCACCATCATCTTCATCATCACTCTTTTGATGTTCACTTAACACTCACCCCTTGACAACTCATGCTAAAAATAACATTCATTGCCCCAATCGGCTAGCCACCATCTCCACGCGTCATCTCACCCAGACTCTTTAGAACCCACTTTTGTTATCTAGGATGTTAAGTATCTCATTAGTGTGATGCTACGAGTGCCAAATTAAATACACTTCTCCATCAAACTTGAGACCTTGTTCCTACACCTCCCCATACGAACCTTGTCACATGTAAGTGGATCTTTTACATCAAATACAACCCTAATGACACCATTGAGTTCTACAAGGAACCAACTTCCATGAAACATTTAGTCCCACCGTCAAACCTGTTATGCGGCTTGCCGTCCAGTACCTGCTGTAATCAACGATGCAGAAGCGTCGATTAGGTCAAACATTTTCTTTATTGGTTAGTCAGCCCGGACAACAAGCACGAGCCGCTGTCTGTAATTAACCAAAGGAGCAGCAAAACGAAACAAGCTCATATGCTGCACGCTGTCGATAATTTCTTATCCATCGTAGCTTTGGCTCTCACCCTCATGGCCTAGTCAGCAGCTGATCGGATTTATCCCAGAGTGAAGGAGCTCCAGCGAGTATGCAGATAACCTGCACAAGAACGAATAGGCTAGAGGTCGATTATTTTATAAAGATGAATAATCAGTAAGAAACAATAATAAGGGAATGATACCGCCTTGACAGTTAACTCTTCGGATATTGGAATGGCATCATCAATAGCACGGGTCGGAAGCCCCAGAATGGGATCAACGAAGATCCGGCTCAGATATCCCTTCGTCAGTCCTATCTTGGCAACAAACCAGAGACCTTGGTAATTGAGAATACAGGATGGTGCTCAGCCTTCCTCCACTGGTAGCAACCCCCAGAAAACCCCAAAAAATCCCGCAACAACCTTCAGATGTTAAATGAGAGAGACAGACCTTCACCAACCCTAAACACTCATGTGCCCACAAAAGGAATAGTTCAAAGATCGCACCCCCAAGAAACTCGCATGAAAACTCTTTTAAAACGAGTTGGAAAAGAGAAAGAGTAAGAGAATCCCAACTAATCTCCATCGTAGTCGAGAGGGCAAGATCAAAGAAGGAGGTGGATCATCTTTAGCGTATTAGGGTTAGGAGGGGAGCCTTAAGTAGTCGAGAATTGAAGGTCCAGATCAAATCTCTCGAGTTGGACGGTCAAGATCAGCTCAAGAAGGATCCGCGGGTGGTGACCCGACCTGACTGGGTTCTCCCCATAGTACTTTCCAAGGTGGTGGTGGCCTGAGGTAAATGGGCCAATCTCTGAAATCATTTTGAGCCACATTATAACAAGACCTTCTATAATTCGCATCTTTCTCACCTTGCAATTTACTATCATATCCTTCAACTAGATGTTTATACTGAATTCCTTTATAGTACCCTCTCTAAAATTATTTGTGTGTCTTAGCCTCTCAATTTCTACAACCGTCATTTCCCTAAACATGTTTGTTGCCTCAAGAAGGCCAGTTATGGCCTCAAGAAGTCTCCACGGGCTTGGTATATCGAGCTCAAGTTGTTCCTCTTATCCCCTGGGTTCACTAACTTACGCTCTTACTCATCCCCATTTCTTTATCATCACTTCGATACCACAATGTTTTTCTCATCTATGTCGATGATCTTCTTATCACTAGTAATAACTGTTTCGTAGTTAATTCCTTCATCAATTACCTCTATGTCCAATTTTGAGTAAAAGAAGTTTAGGCGCTCTCCACTACTTTCTCGGCATTGAGGTCATTCGTTCTTCTTTCTTCATCTTTCTAATCAACATAATTATATTTATGATCTCCTCTTTCGCACCAACATGCTATGCGCAAAAGTTGTCTCCACTCCCCTCTCCAATTTCTTCTCGTTGTGTCTTGATGATAAGTCTCCTCCACATTATTAGCGCTATTCAGTATATCTCCCTCACTCATTCTGACATCTGCTTCGTCATCAACAAATCTTTCTAGTTCATGCATCATCCCTCGGAAATCCATCTGATTGCTACCAAACGCGCCCTCCCTTATTTCAACCCACCACATTCATCATGAGTTTTTTCGCCATCGCACCTCTACCCTCTACCCTCTACCCTCTCCCTCAACGCATTCTCGAACTCTTATTAAGATGACAACCCAATTGATCGATCTTCCACTTCTGGCAATATAATTTATTTAGGTTATTCTCTTATTTTGTTGTCCTCTGAAAAATGACATTCTATAGTTAGGTAACCAAGGAGAACTGATAAAATAAAGTATTTTTCATTTTCAAAAACAAAATATTATATCCTAATATAGTAAAAATAGAAAAAGAAAAAAGAAGTTGACTTGGAGTGGTCTTATAAAAACAAATCAAGGAAAAATAAACATCGAAAAGCAAACTAGGTAGTAGTCACTCGCTGTAATGGGCCAGCTCTATCTGGAAGCAAATATGACTTGAACTTTGGGCCTCAAAAGAGTAAAAAGCATTTCACATATCGATTGGGCCCTTTCTTCTAACGAATACGTCGAGCGTTTATTCTAGTTTTTAATAATTGTTCCCAATTGCAACTGAGTAGATCCATCCCTCGTTTATGGCCAAAATTTTAAGCACAGCATGTTTACATTGTTTTAATATGATAAATGTTTTTTCGTTAAAATAACTTTTTATATTTATTATGATAAAATTTTAAACATGTAACATGTATAAAAATATTCATATTCGTTGTTATAAGATATACATGTCAATTTCGATAAATATTCATCATAATAATCAATCTTCATTATAATAAATATTGATCTTCATTTTTATAAATATTATATATCTTAATCATTATAAATGTACAATTTTTCATAATATAAATAAACATATAACAAGAATTGCATCCAATAAAAAAATTTATATTGTATTTGTATTAAATTTTCATTTACTAGTGTACCTAATAATGATTGTTCTTTATGAACCAAACTCATATTTAAATTAAGATAATAATACACCTTTTAAAATGAACCATTTTTCACTTCTCTATTAGAGATGTGCGATGGTTCTCCAATATTGAGAAACTTAAACAATCCATACGTTTCGTCATCATTTTATAGAACTCGTTTGACAATATGTTTGATTAGCTTGCATTGCGTATTATTATGTTCGTTTATTGTTCATTAATTGAGATAAAATGCACCGCTAAAAACTCAAGTTTGATGGCAATTTATGTGCTGCACTTGGGTGCACTTTCCTAATTGCACCCTATAAAAATTTATTATCATTCAGTTATACGTGATAATATATGATAGTTATACGTAATGATATGTGACAAGAGTTTTGAGTTTTGAGTTTTGAGTTTATTTTCTATTTTAGAATTTAATTTTACATTTGGAGTTTAATTTTCTATTTTCAAGGTTAATTTTTCATTTTTAGGTTTAGTTTTTTATTTTTTTTTATTTAACTTTTCATTTTATGGTCCCGACAAAAATCTATCATTCTACCAGTTATATGTGATTTGTGTTAGTTATATTTAATAATATGTGTCAGTTATATGTGATGATATATGATAGAAATTTAGAATTTAGAGTTTAATATTCAATTTCGGGGTTTAGTTTTTCATTTTAGGGATTAATTTTCTATTTTAGGGTTTAATTTTTTGTTTTAGATTTATTTTTTTAATTTTAGGATTTTAAATTTTTAGATTTAGAATTTCAATTATTTGTGATGATATGCATCAGTTATATGTGATGATATGGTATACTTTTATATGCATGAACCCAAAACTCATTGGCTTAAACTTTTATTTTTATTTTTATTAATTTCTTTTTCAAAGAATTTGTTTTTTAGCTTAAGCTATGAACCTAAACCCTTTAACTGGTACGGTGCATCCAAAAAAAGTCAACATCTTCCATACATGTACTAATTTGCTAACCCGCGTATTATGCGAGAGTGTATACCATGAATCCAGGTGCATCTTGTAAGGTGCATCCTATAATTTAATTTATCATCGCATATATCATTACATATAACTAGTACATATCATCACAAGTAATTGAAATTCTAAATTTAAATTTTACTAAAATTAAAAAAATAAACCTAAAACAAAAATTTAAACCCTAAAAATGGAAAATCAATCCCTAAAATAAAAAACTAAACGCTGAAATTGAATATTAAACACTAAATTCTAAATTTTTCTATCATATATCATCACATATAACTGGCAGAATGATAGATTTTTACCCCAACCTTAAAATGGAAAATTAAATAAAAAAAATAAAAAATTTAACCTTAAAATGAAATATTAAACCCTAAAAATGGAAAACTAAACCTTAAAATGTAAAACTAAACCCTAAAATGAAAAAAGTAAGCCCTAAACTCTAAATTTTTGACACATATCATCACGTATAACTACCATATATCATCACGTATAACTGTTATATATCATCACGTATAACAGGGTGCACCCAGGTGCACCTAATAAATTACCGTATTACGCTTGCATTGCGAAGAAAAATGTAAAAGTGCATAATTTATCGATAAAACTAATTATTCCTAATCACAAATATACAGATGAATTAAGGAAAACCTACAAATGAATTAAGAAAACCTATTTCTTATCCTGAATATACAAAATCTACAAATTCATAAATAGAAATTAAATAAACTCCCTGACACAATATGGCACTTGCTCGTAAAAATCAGAAATTTGTCTATAATATCAACTATGGTTCTTCCATTTGTGTATCTCTCGAATCCACAATTGGAGAATTCATCAACAAGATTGAAATAATCAATCGAGATGTTATTAATAAATTACTAAAGCAAATGATTAGTAAAATACAAAAAAGAAAAAAAAATCTCAAAATACTAATGCAACACTCTCTCCTTTGAAAATTTTTTCTTGATTGCATTCTTACTCTGTTGCAGCAATGCAGCAAAACCTAAAGAGAGAGTTTTGCAACTAAGTCTATATTTATGAAGTACTTGGAACAACATAAAAAGTTAAAACCTGAATGAATTTGTACAATAAAAAACCCAATATAATTATAACCTTATATAAATTGCCAATATATTTTAAAAATGGACAAACCAACCTTAAATCATTTAACCATAAATCAAAACAGCCCTAGTGAATTGATTTAGACAAAATTATATCATTAAATATTAGTTGAATATAAGTTACTAAAGACAAGTGCAGAATGAAATAACATCAAATATGTAAGGTACTGTGTATACTCCTTTTCAACACACTAATGTAGAATGAAAAAAGAAAGAACACCCACACCCACACACAAACATACACTTAGAAGACTGCAACAATATCCAACTAAGATACTTGGAAAAAAAAAAGAGAATCATAAGACTCTATTAGGAGTTTATGCAAAACCTATACTGCTGCATTTAATTCTTTCATTTCATGCTAATGCAGAGAGCAAGCGTGAAAAGAAGTTTCAGAAAGAGAATGGAGAAGGCTTATAGCAATGCAGTAAAGCCTTTAATCTTTATTCGGACTCGGTATACTCTTAACGACTTGGGGGAGTTGCTATATATAATACACATGGACAAACAACTTGCCTATCTTTCTTATTTTATTCCTTTTTTTTCTTTTATCTTTGTTTTGGATTTACAAAGTCCTGAACTTGGACTTACATGATCTCTACACACTTGTGTTGAATTTAAAAGTCCAATTTCAATATCACACATATACAAACCAGTTTTTTAAAAAATAATAATCTATTCACCTCCTCAGTTTAAACTAATAAAGTAAAACACTTCATCTTTCAAACTAATTAAATAAAAATTTTGAACTTTGCAAACCTCAAAATCTAGTTGTATCTACAGGCAAATTGAACACAAGACACGACACGCAAGTATACCATTAATGTTTACAATATAGTACAACGTAAAATAAGATATGAAACAATAAAAAAATCACAATTCAAAGGGTCAGTAAATTGATTTGTACATATTTGTATGTAATTTTTGTATGTTCTGTGTCTTGTTGTGTATGCTTTAGTCGAGTTTTAGTCGTATTTTGTCCCGTATTTCCTTATTTTGTATTTTCTTAACTTTTGTCTTCTTTTTAATACTTTTCGTGTTTCTCTTTTACTTTTTGTATATTTTTATGTTATTTTGCTTTTCTTTGTTTTAGGACAGTCGATCAAGCCTAGGAGCATTCCCGATAATCACAACTGGCTCGATTTGATGAAAACATGACTCGAACCCGCGAAGTACAACCATCGATCGACGCATGCATCGACGCCGAGTCACCACGCCATCAACGCGTCTTCGACGCGCAACCTACGGGACCATTTTTCGGCATCGGTGGTCAGACTATTTTGGGCAAAATGACTATTTTTCCCCCACTATCAACCTTATAAATAAAACCTCTCTTTATAGAAACAGTAGCTTCTTGAACCCACCTAGGCTTTGATAGCCCAAAACAGTCTCTTGTCTTTTTCATCTTCTTTCTTTCACTTTCAAGCATAGTTCATAGAGTCGTAACTTAGAATCAATGTTCTTGACGGAGATCTTTCGCCTTTGGCTTTGAAGACTTTTAATACTTTTCTAAGTTGGTAATCTTTCATTCTTAATTGATTGAATTTATCTTGTTATTTTTCTATGAACGTTTGGAGATTTCGATTCTCTTGTGTTTGGTTTTATTTTAATTGTTGAACTTAATGTTTTATTTGTTAATGAATGTCAATTATTCACCATTGTTGCTTCCTGTTATTTTGCATGTAATTATTGCATTTTTCCTTGTATCTTTAGTTAGGGCTTAAGGTCGTTTCTAGTAGTTTTGAGTAGTTTTTCGTTAAGTTTTTAGGTCGTTTTTCCTTTTTTATTATTTTTCGTGTTTCTTGTTAATTTTAAATTTGATTTGGTTAAATGTTCTGATTAACTTGAGGTTTGTGATAAATTATTGTTATTTATGGTTTAAATTCCCATTTTATAGGTGAAGGTATCGAGGCCCGAAAATCAAACCAAGCTCTCCCGCGCGCCGTGG
>BMAC01000080.1:1529029-1559201 GCA_014905375.1 Phtheirospermum japonicum
ATAATTATTACTTACATGACGAATCGTTCTTGTGATTGTGTTGGGATTGTGATGTTGAGATTGATGATTATTGTTAGCTAGATCTTATGGGTCTAGAGCCTAGATTCGTTGTGAACCATCAATTGGGACTTCCCAAACGATCGTGGAGACGAATCGAAGCTCTAGAACCCTAGTTTTCTTAAATCGTTTTATAAGTCTTTTAATTAATTTAAATAAATTCTAGATTTAATTGCTCTTAGATAATTTAATCTTAGTTTTAGATAATTAATGCGTAGTTTAAATAATCTTAGACTTAATTAATTAGTTCATAGCTTAGATAATCTAGATTTAATTAATTTTAGTTCTTAAAATTCTCAAACAAAACCCCCCTTGTTCGCGTATTTAGATTAGTTTTATTTTTATTTTCTTATTCGTGGAAACAAACACAAAACGAACTTTCGAATCTAGCTTTCCTCTGAGATCGACACGAGTCAACTTACCCACCTACAAGTGATCCCGTTCTCTTGCTGGCGAACTTTTTAAAATCGAAAACTTTAAATAAAAATAGGTGCGGAAAAGTTCGAATCATGAACCAAACGCAAAAATTACCTCCGATTAGTCTTTCTCGAGAGATTCGACTCGAGTCAACTTGCCACTTACAACCTCTTCGTTCTCTTGCGGGCGAGCTTTTTATTTTTATAAAAAGTAAGTGTTTAAAAAGTTCGATTCATAAATCATAACTCAAAAGTCTTACTAATATAAACTCAAAGGTCTTTTGTGTTACTATTAGGGAAATTCAAAAGGCGTATCGGGTTTGATTTGTCTTATTGATGACAACTCCTATGTAGTAGATCATTCGCACACAATATATAATACAAATGCATTAATAATAGAGTAAAACAATAAAAAGTTCATCATAAATAAAACTATAAGAAAATTGAACTCAAGTACTCTAGCCGTAGGCATTTAAGAAAGTCGGTTCAAACACATAAAACTCAATCTTATTTGATTATTTTACTTATATGATTCAAACACATAAAACTGGTTTTGTTTGTTTTCCAAGAAGATTTAGCACATTTCAAAAACTCATCTCACACGCATTTTATCAAACACGTCATGGACATCATGTTAAAGGTTTTTCCAGAACCATTATCAAAATATGATTCAACGTTATCAATAACGCAACAATTTCAGCGATTCAACCTTATCAATAAGGTAACAATTTCAGCAATAAAATCCAAGTTTAGCCGACGTAATTGACAAATGGGTATAGAATGAATACCATATCAACAGACAAAAAGAACTGTCATCGGTCAACGAATGAAAAATCAACCTTATCAATAACGCAATAATTTCAGCAATAAAATTCGGGTTTAGTCGACGTACCTGACAAATGGGTATAGATTGAATACCATATGAACAAACTAAAAAACTATCATCGATCAACGAATGAAAAATCTTCACAAAATTTGAGCATCCGAGAATACATTCTGCGGTCTTCTTCTAGATTTTTTCAATGAATCGACTGCTAAGAATTCTGAGAACCATTGATGAATCGCTTTTTTTTTCTGAGAACCACTGATTAATCGATTTTTTTTTAAATTGATCGCAGCATAAACCCGCAGCCTTCTTCCAGATTTTTCATTATTCTGATGAGAAATCATCAGAAAATTCCAAATCTGACGGGAACCGAATTCGGAATGAATAAGAGAATTTGTAAAAAATAATATCAATTAATCTCGATTGAGGAAATTATTGGGAGATTAAACTAATTGAGCATTTATCGAATGTGGAATGGAGAAAGTTACTCTCGGCTATATATACGTAATAATCAGATATATGAATTGAAGAAATAAATCCTTGAAACTAATGATTTAAAAACCAGACTGGACCGGCCGGTTCAACCGGTTAAACCGGGAACCGGCCATTGATCTGGTTCGATCACACCTATAAAACCGTTTTAACTGTTAAACCGATCAAGAACCGGTTAAACCACTGAAAACAGGCAAAAAAAATGATTGAACCGGTTAAACTATTTTTTATGTGCAAAATAATGTGTATGATTCAGCTAAATTGGCATAATTATATTAATGATCCATGGAACTCAATCAAGCGATATAGAAAAATAAATTATGTTCGCTCAATTTCATTTTTCTATTGGTATCTCTCTTAATAATCTAGACTAATAATTAAGATAGCGGTCTATGACTAATATATCACATAACAAAAAACTACATTAATATGTTTAATAGAGTATAAATAATTTAAAAATATTTATATAATAAATTAATTACTTTTTCCAAATACGAATCAAATTAATATTTATATTAATACATTACATGATACTTCATACTTAAGAATATTATGTTTTTATTAATACCGGTCCGACCGGTTGAACCGTGAACCAGTGGGGAGACCGGTTCGTTCACCGGTCTGGTTTTTAAAACATTCTTGCAACCATTATGTCCAAATTGAAAATAGAAAAGAAAAATTGGGAGAGTGACCAAACATAAATAAGAAGTTGTGATTGAGAATTATGATGTGTAATTCTGCCAAAATTTTGGGACAAAGATTGGTGTAGACATTTAAGGGAAAGAAGATTCATCTACCCCGTTCACTGTTTTGATTGATGAAGAAGTTGGAGGCCGCTGAAAATTGGAAAATGGGAATTCTTCATCTCCTCCATTTACTTTTTCCCCCATTTTCTTCACATTAATTAATACCTAATTCAAAATCTTATTCTTCTATTCCAATTTAAATTACATTTCTATTTTCTTATTCGATCCTTTTTTTTGTCTGTGTGTGTGTAAAACTCCTTTTTTGAAAAATTCCAATTCCGCTGAGCAATTTCTAGAAATTCAAACTAATATTCATGAAATATAATTTAAATGTTTTAGAAAAAAAATAATACAAAATAAGCAATAACATATTTATTTGTTTAGATCCAAACCAATATCTAATTTTTGCTTCTCAACACAACTCGATAAAATACAGAAGAAAAATACCAAGTCAACAAAAATAACTTTTATTAGAAAACAAGAAAAAAAAAAAGCATAAGAAAATATAAAGAAGAAGAAATACAAAAAAAAAAAAATAAGTATAATACTTACTTGAGCTAGAAACGCATGCACAGAAAACCATGCGTTTCAAATTTTGGGCTATGCAACTTCAATATCAAACAATATTTCAAAGAAAAGAAAAGAAAAGGCATAACCAACCCATATTTCGTAAAAACGAAAAGTAAAAGAAGGAAATATCTAGGAGAAACGAAAAAGATAAAGATGAAACTTGAGAAAAAATAAAGAACAGAGACGAAGCAAGATGAGACGGACGAAGCAAGCGGCGATGTGAGAACCAAATGAATGAGGGTGAGGAGAGAGATGAAGCAAACCCTAAATTTTTAGAAAAACAAATGAATAAAAAAAGTACTATTTTATACCCTTGACAATTTTACATAAAATGAAGGGTTTTATGGAAAATGATGTGAGAATGCTACATCAGATTTTGACTACATAACCAAATGGAACATGTCATTTGAAGGATTGTGAAGTTGACACCTAAGCAAGGTGTCAACAGAACTAACAAATAGGGTTGATTATGAGTATAAATATATAATGGATTCGAATTTGTATGATCGATATTTAAAATGTAAGATTATCTAAAATGATTTTTTTTCTCATTTACAAAAATACATCATATGAGAAAATCACATATATATCATGTTTTCATTTATAAAATAGTTAAGTTTAACATTATTAGTATAAATTAAAGCATGTGCGAAAATCATGTATCAATTGATTATTGTATAATTAGTTTTGAAAAAATGGCTAAGATTTGGGAAAATTAAATGCAAATAAAATAACTTAAATAGAATGCCCAATTATAAATGGAAATTTGATAATCATTGTATGAGCATTTAACTATTTTGATTAATTAGTATATATTTGGTATGAATATTTTATTTTAAGTATGTAAAATACTTATAGTATTTTAATAATGGAATATATATCTATATACTTGTATATTATTCATATATACTTTATATATACATGGATATAAACGTATATATGTATATGGATACTATAATATCTATAAGATTACGTAGATTGTGTGGATTCATTTAATATAATATATCATGCGAGGAAATCAAATATATATTTGAATGAAAATAAAATAATTAAAATAGAATTTCAAATTATAAATGGAAATATGATAATTAGTGTATGAGGATTATAGTTTTTTGATTTTATGAATTAGTATATATTTAGTATAAATGTTTTAATTAAAGTATATAAATTATTAATCTGAGGAATGATTACGAAATAAACCCGTGAGAATTCTATTCTTTCTAATTTAATATTTGGTAAGATAATTAATTATGTTAAATATGTTTTTCCATTTATACTTCAATGTGTAGTAATTATGAGATAGCGTGATTTAATATGTAATTAGTTGTATATATTTTTGAATAACTTAATCATGGTATTTATATACAGTTTCGTATGTATGTATATGGATACTTTAAATCTTACTAATTTACAGTCGTTGTTTTTTTTGTTTTTTGTTTTTTTTTTTTTGAATCATGATAACGTGATCAATTGAAATATTTAGTTAAGATCAATTTCATATATTCAGTACCCCACATATTTGGGGATACGTTTTTTAATCTATTATTAGTAATTATATATTTGGTAACATAATTAATTATGTTAAATATATTTTTCCATTTATACTTCAATTACCAAATATGTAGTCATTATGAGGGTAGCGTGATTTAATATGTAATTAGTTGTATATATTTTTGAATAACTTAATCATGGTATCTATATACAGTTTCGTATATATATAGTTATTCAATAAAATCTATTGTAGGAAAAGAAAAACACAAATTTAAATAAAAAAACCACATATTCAATATAAAAAATAAAAGCATCCACAAGCAATATTTTTTCAAAATAAAATTAAAATTACCCCAATTTTTAAGAAATCGGGGATATATAAGATAGGATCATTACCAATTAACAATACTAAATATCAATTTTCACAAAAATAAATTCACAAAATTCATATTCAAATAACATTCACCTACAAACACTCATAAAATTACAGAAAATTAACCTCGAGAATGACAAAATAATTCAAACATTTCAAGAACACCATAAACCACACAATTTCATGAAATTGAATACAAAGGAGCTTACATAGGATCGAATGATAATCTAAAGTCATAAGTTCAAGTAGATCAAAGAATAATCAAACAAAATTCATCATGTATATATTCCCATTAAATTCAAGCACAAATTTAGCGAAATAATTTTTTTTTTGTTGGAATAAATGAACAAAATTTAAAAACATAAATTCAAGCAGATCAAAGAATAACCCTAACATAACTTAAAATAAAATATCACAATAGAATTCAAGCACAAGTTTTCCGAATATGCAATTCATCTGAATCGGAAAAAAGGGGGGGGGGAGGAGGATAAGAACCCACACATGTTCGGATCTATTTTCATCGATTTCAGACTTAAGAAATTAAGATATAGAACATAAACCGACAACATATTTTACAGATCGAGGTTTTTTTTTAAAAAACAATAAAAAATACTAAAAGGGGATAAATCTCTTGGACATTATGTTTGCCTTTCAATTTGATGAAATTCCAAAAGTAGATCGAAAAAGATACTAATCAAAAAAATAAAATAAAAGACAATATCAAGGTAGATCTATAACTATTAAATACAAAAATCGTTTAACTATGTTGAGGAAAAAAAAAGTTGATGATTAACCTTCGAACTTGTTCAGAGCTATTGATCAAACTTCGAAATCTCATGTTTAACTCTTCGATTTTAATAGGTGAAACGAAGGAAGATAGTTTATGAAGAAAATATTCTTACGAAAAAGAGAAGGTGGGGAGTTATTGAAGGAAGAAAAGAGGCAAGGGAGAGAGGGAAGGTGACCAAACCCTAGAAAAAATGAGGTTGAATATAAATGAAAAAAAAGTTGTTATTTATACTCAGATTA
The DNA here is from genome assembly GCA_014905375.1 of Phtheirospermum japonicum. NCBI lineage: Eukaryota > Viridiplantae > Streptophyta > Magnoliopsida > Lamiales > Orobanchaceae > Phtheirospermum > Phtheirospermum japonicum. The sequence continues at coordinate 1,535,030 of BMAC01000080.1, forward strand.
AAAAACTCCAAAATATAACATTTTAACACAAACCATTAGAAGCTGACAACTCAGCATTCGGACCTACCAAGTGATGACACATGTCATCCTTAATAATGACTGGTTGACACAGAGGTTAGGGTGTCAACAGAATTAATAAATAGGGTGGACACAATCTGTTTCATATGAAATGTCATTTTAAAAACTCGATTTTGTTATAAACTAAATATCGTTTTATAATTTTTGCCATTTTATTATAAACTTTAACTTCCTTATTTTAAGAAAAAAAACAAATTTATAATAATAAAATAAATAGAATAAAAGAATTAAATAAAAATATTATTAATTAGAGTGTATCAGTCAAATATTATTCATGTTCTCTAACTATAGTAAAAACTCTAAAATGAGACCCATTAATAAGAGGCGGAGGAGCACCACTGTCTTGTCAACTCAAGATCTTCATGTCCTAAAAAGTCCCCTTTTCGATATCATCTTTCAGGAATGTGATTCTATTTTATTTATTTGGGCAACACTCTTGTTAGGTCGGACTAACGGATCATCAGTTATGCCAAATTTTCATATCAATACATTATAGTGCAAAACTCAATATATTATAATAAAAAATTAATACATCATAGTACAAAAATATCACAGTACACAGACAATACATCATAGCACGGGTCAGAGATTTATAAAAAACCAATACTTTACAGTACAAAAATCAATACATTATAGTATTGGTCAGATGGCCTAACGGGTCATGACCCGTTAATCTGAACTAACACAAGTATTTGCCTATTTATTTGGGTCAACTAAATCCAGGACAATCATAGTTTTGGGCCTACAAGAGTGGACGAAAATATTGAACAACTGACTAAAGACGTTATTAATGATAAATTATTATGTGCACCTGAGTATATATTGTATCATACACCTGAGTAAAAAATCTATTTTAAATTTGATAAATATTTATTTTTGTCAAAATAATTTTTTTTTATTGTGATATAGTTTTATTTTTACTATAAATATTTATTTATGTACACACGAAAATAAAATTTTAAATTTGTTGTGATATATTTTCATTTTTACTATAAATATGCATTTATGAATACTTAATAGACATAAAAATGTTCGATATTTGTGTGATAAAAATATTTGTTCTCATAAAGGTTCATCTTCATTGTGATAAATATTAATATATATTTTTTAAAATGTACATATATATTAATCATCTGTAATGTGATAAATGTACAATTTTTAGATTAACACGTAATATTAGGGATGGCAATGGGGGCGGGCGCGGGCGGGTACTCCGCCCCCGTCCCGCTTAAAAAAGTCATCACCATCCCCCCGCCCCCCACTTCAAACTAAGCGGGTATCCCCGTCCCTACCCCCGCGGGTATATTAGTTGCACTCGCCCCCACACTCAATACCCAATCACCCGTCTCTGTTCGTATACCCGGTTCGTACCAGCCTACATTTTATTACTTAAAAAATTAAAAAGAAAATATGGATCTTGATTTTTAGGTCTAGTTAAATATAAAAAAAGAAAATTACAAGAAAATTCAAATAGTATGACAAACACTTAGTCTATTGCATTTAAAAATAGTTCAAAATATAAAAGAAATAAATATTTAATAAATAATATATGCGAGTTTGAAACGGGTCTCAAACGAGGACGGATACCCGCGGGTACCCGGCGGGGGAATATTATCCCATCCGCGCAAAAATTCACAATTCCATACCCGCCTCCATCCCATCTCCGTCGGGGTGGGGGGTCGGATCCCCATTTTAATCAGGTCTTCCCTACGTAACATAATACGATCAATAGTAAAAATATACATTTTTATTGTATTAAATGTTCATTTCATTGTATTAGATGTTTATCTCTAAGTGTAAGGTACAATATAAACCCGTTAATAGTAAAAATATACATATTTATTGTATTAAACGTTCATTTTCATTGTATTAAATGTTCATTTCTAAGTGTAAGGTACAATATACACCCGTTAATAGTAAAAATACACATTTTTATTGTATTAAATGTTCATCTCTAGGTGTAAGGTACAATATACACCCATTAATAATAAAAAATATACATCTTTATTGTATAAATTTGTTCATTTTTATTCATTAAATGATCATAGTTGGTGTCCAATTGCATAATTATGACATCTCAAGTATCAACATGAACTCAATATATATATATATATATATATATATATATGGGTGGGTTCAAATGAGAATTCGTATGTGAACGTAGGGACTTATCTTGACCATTAGATTGGATAATCTTTATGGTTGAGAACATGACATGTCACCAGGATAATAATATAAAATACTGCATTAAATAATTAAAAAAAGTGCATTTTGGACATATATCAACGTTTATAAAGAGCACTACATTGTTCTTTAGAAAGTACAACGGATAAAGAAAGAAAACACTACGATTGTATACAAAAAAGCATCACAAATCTCGTCTATAAACTGCAAATTCAAAATTTTGAAATAAAACTCAAATATTCAACAAACCATAACTTTTTTAATTAAGATACATATTGTATGTTTTAAAATATAAATATATATATATATATATATATATATATATATATAATTAAAAAAACTGGATAGTAAAAGCATCGCATATGACTGATTTTAGCACTATAATACTGTATAAAAAGTACAATGAATCTGGACATATAATTGCACTGTGCAATATTTGGAGTGTCTTTTCATATATTGTTACAGTGCTTTTGTACTACACTAAACACTGCTTTTTTGGCACTGGACGGAAGGGTAACAGAGAATTTTGACATGTATTCTGAAACCCTAATTTCCTTACCGGCTAATTTCTTCCAATCTGATTTCTTCACAGTGCCTAAAAGCTTCGACTTTTCGCTCCCGGAACAGGTAACGAAAATGCAGGGAGATGATGAGAATTCGTCAGGGGATAGATTGGAATCGAAGGGGGATTTGAAGACGAGGTCATGATTTAACGGAATCTTGTGCGATTTCGCGAGGCGAACTAGGGCTGCCTGGTCGGGGGCGGGGGTGTTGGAGTGTATGATACCGATGGCACCGAGAGAGGCCATGGCGGCGGCCATGGAGGACTCGGTGATGGTGTCCATTGGGGAGGAGACGCAGGGGGTCGCGAGGGCCACGCAGCGGCTGAGCTTGGTGGAGAGAGTGACGGCGTCGGCCGGGAAGTCGATGTAGTGGGGGAGGAAGATGACGTCATCGTATGTGTAGGAGTAGCCCTGGCTGAATAGCCTTGCGGCCGAGAACCCTCGTCGGTGGTGTAGATCGACTGGCGCCGGCAGCAAAAGGTGGTGGCCATGTCGTTGGTTGGCAGATTTAATTTGGGGAAGAAAATGGTGTAGATTGACTGACGGGATTTTGGGATTTAATTTGATTCAGACCATTATGTAAAATTACATAGACACCCTTTCCTACCATATAATTAATTTAATGAAATTAAAAAAAATAGAAAAAATCTGGTCCACACACATGATTAGATCTAAGGCCAAGATGAGTCTCTATGTTCACATATAAGGATGTGGTTCTCATTTGAACTCAATCATATATATATATATATATATATATATATATATATATATATATATATATATATATATATGCAAAATCCTCTTATCCTATGTGTCTGTTTCTAATGCTTTGTTAGCTTCGTAAAATATTCTGGTGCTTCGGTGTTAACGAACCTAATATCTACCTAATTAATATTTTTCTTTTATATATTTTTACCCAATTTAATATTTTTCTATTATTATATTTTTTCTAATTTAATACTTTCCTTTTATTATATGTTACCTAATTCAATATTTTTTTTATCATATATTATCTGATTTAATATCTTATTTTTATTTTAGTAAGATAAAAAAAATTAAATAAGTCATATTTAATTAGAAAAAGATCTATATAAGTTGAATTAATTTTTATTTATAATAAATTAAAATAATTTTATTCTTACAATTTGAAATTCTATTTTGAAAAATACGAGTTATATAATTATTACAAAGGGAAATAAATATAAATATATAAACTTAAATTTGGATATCTAATCCTAATATAATGCATTGAGAATAACATTTTATATATGAAAAACTATTACGCCAAAAAAGAAAGAGAGAGAGAGAGAAACAACGACAAAAAAATATAATAATAATAATAATAATAATAATAATAAATTTTACACCTAGAAAATATAATATTAAATATTTCTAAATCTCATTATCTAATTCCAATATAATGCATTGATAAACAAATTATTTATCTTCATGAACAAACTAATGTCTTACACAGAAAAAAATAGGGCTAATTTTTTTTTGCCACCCCATGTATATTAGTTTTTCTCACTTTGCCCCCCGAAGTATTTTTTGTTCCACTTTGCCCCCTAATGTATAATAATTTTCGACGTTGCCCCCCAAACTTTATTTTCGGCGGAATATTCCTTCTAAATTCCATCGGCGGGCAGCTGGGGGGCAAAGTGAAAGAATCTTATAGTTTGGGGGTAAGTGCAAAATTTAAGTTTGGAATAAATATATAAATATTAAATTTTGTTTTAAAATTTTATATTTGAAAAACATATATAATTTTTATCTTATACTCACACACACACAAAAGTTGTCAATACAATTCCAATTTAAAAAAAAAAAACCCATAAATTTTCAATTAATATTTATATTTTCTAAATATAAATATTATCAATACATCTTTTATATTATTAAATATGAAACACATGACTAAGTATTATGTAAATTATTAGGCTAAGTAACATAATAATATATTATTATATATTATGATTGAACAAGATAAAATAAATGTGCATTTCGTATATGCATTATAATATTATGATACAAAAAATAAAATTATCATTCGATATTATTATTTGTATAAAAGTGTGATTAATATATCAAGATTTTAATTATATTAATCATTCGATAATTATAATCTTATATAATAATTAATGTACTCGTGATTAATATATTATTTAATCACACTTTTTATTCAAACAATAATATTGAATGATAATTTTATTTTTTATATTATAATAATTTACACAATATTTAGTCATGTGTTTAATAATTAATAATATTAAAGACGTAGTGACAATATTTATATTTAGAAAATTATAAATATTAATTGGAAATTTATGGGTTGTTTTTTTATTGGAATTGTATTGACAACTTTGTGTGTGTGTGTGAGTATAAGATATAAATTATATATCTTTTCCAAATATAAAATTTTAAAACAAAAATTTAATATTTATATTATTTTAATTTGCCCCCCAAACTATAAGATTCTTTCACTTTGCCCCCCAACTGCCCGCCGATGGAATGTAGAAGGAATATTTTGCCGAAAATAAAGTTTGGGGGGCAACGTAGAAAATTATTATACATTAGGGGGCAAAGTGGAACAAAAAATACTTCGGGGGGCAAAGTGAAAAAAACTGCATACATTGGGGAGCAAAAAAAATTAGCCCAAAAAAATATATAAAATAATACATATACTATAAGTTAGATATACGACGTTTTTTTAATCGAGTTATCAGTGTCATATATTTTAAAATTTTATATTACATATTCACATGCGACACGCGAGTGTCGTATGTTTTACATTTTACAAACTCAATTTTCTACGGGTTTCCTTTAAAGTTTAGGGTATTTTGCTATATTTTACGACTAATTTCGTGGCTCCCGGGTAAAAATAACCAAATATTCTTTATTGTGAAAATCAGTCTTACTGTAATTATGACAAATAATACTCCGATTTGTGTGTAAAATTATTTATTATGAAAAATAATCTTTGTGTAAATAGAAAAATAATACTACGATTTGTGCGTACCATTTTCAATATTATTTGATTATTATTTTTAACGACTGTTACTCTTTTTCAAATCACGCATAATATGCGAGTGTTAAACTAGTATATAATAATAATAATAATAATAATAATAATAATAATAAATGGTGAATATGAAATTGATATTTATTATTTATTATTTATCATCTCCATATTCATTACTCATTATTATGTATTTATTACTTTTATTTATACGCTCTCACGAGTATATTATATCTTTTTCTTTTTCGTAATTTTCTTACGTTGCCATTTCCCACACAATATACTTTAAAAGTCTATATTCTTTTACTCGTTCTATAGAAAAAGAATCAAGTGTTGAAAACAATGCACATATTCTTCTCTTCTTTACATGTATCATTATATAACTTCATCATAAATAAACTCTACATGTCCGTCCATCCAATCAAACTCTTTCCCCGTCCACCGACGAGAAATCCGGCTCGTCCGGCTTCCTCAACGCGCTCATCTTGCTCGAACCCGTCTCCGTAACCTTCCGCACAGCTCTCCTATTCGCGGCCCATCTCGCCGCGTACACGTCAAAACCCGAACCACCGGGACCCACAACCACTTCCTTCTCGGCTTCCTCGCTCTCCGACGCGAAACTCTCCGACGCCCTAAGCTCGGCCGCGCTCCTCCGCTTCTTGTGCCGCCGCCACGCCGCCTGAATGAAACACGCGGCCCACGACCGCCACTGCTGCGAGTAGAACCGGAACTTGTGCCTCAGCTGCTTGCTGTGGAGCCTACGGAACTGGGCCGCCACGAACTTGAGGTCCTCAGCCCGGAGGGCGAACGCCTCGACCTCGGAAATAGCTTTCACCGTGCGGGTGGACGACGGGAGGGTGACGCTCGGGCGGGGGTCGAGGGCCCACGTCAGGAGCTCCTCGCCGCAAAAGTCACCGGGCCCTATGCGGCACGAGTTGAAGAAGCCCGTCCGCCCGCCGTTGGTGGTGTAGGAGTCGAGGTTGCCCCGGATTATGAAGAGCATCTCGTTCACAGGGTCGCCCTCCCGGACGAGGCCCGTGCCCTGAGTGCATAGCGCGGGCTTGAGCCTCTCACATATGGCGTCGAGCATTCGTTCATCCATTTGATCAAACAGCGGGACCTGTTTAGATATTCTAAATTAGAGTTACTCACAAAGCAAGAAACGATAGAACTTAAAAAAGGATTAATTCACGGACTAACCCGTCGAACGAGATCGTAACAGAGGTGACGTTTGATGTCCCGTCGGAGATCTAAAGGAAGGCCTTTAAGCAGAGTCTCCTCATCAACTCCTCGAGTGGCCAACCATTTATATTGGTCGTATTTCCGAACGGATTGCCGTAACTCATGGGGTAGCTGCCTATGATGCATCCACTGTTCCGTATCCGTTCTCCTGATTCGCCATTCTTCTAATCTTACCGTTGTCGATTGAAGGTATGTCTGCAAAATGAAACATACGATTTAGCGATTTGTAGTGGTCATAAAACTATTAGGAATGAACAAATCTTGTACAAAGAAAAAAAATAGGTCAATTACAAATCTACCCTTACAGTTTAGCCTAATTACCAAAAAAACCTGGATATTTTCAAAATTTACAAATACACCCTTAAAGTATTATAAAAATGACCCTAAAAGTTTGTATTTACTAAAAAAAATCCCCTTTTGAGGCTGTAATTTGCAAAATAGAAACAAACGTAAAGAGGTATATATACATAATTTCGAATGATAATTGGGCCCTTTTGTAATTAGATCAAATGTCAAGGGTATTTTTGTAAGTAATCCTAAATAACAAACATAGGCCGGAAATCGAGAAACGAAAACTCACTTGCATATTCCCTATGAGCAACGCAAACAGAACAAGACCCAACACCGCAATTATAATGGCAAAGGTTATTTCTCCAACATAAGTGCTCGTTGCAAGATTTTGTCCCAACGAACTGCACAAGAACAATCTCATTAATAAAATCAAATATTCGATGAATGATACCAAAAACTCGTTATATTAATCAGAAAAATGAAAAATACTCCAAAAAAATATCGATTTAGTAATTATATAAACGATCGTACCTTAGGTTCTTAAGCCCCCACCACAGACAGTAAAAGTACTTATTGAAAAACTTCTCCGATGTGACGTCGGATGTTACAGCGTCTCCGTAAATACCGAAAGGGTAAAGGTCATTTTCGGGATTGCACCGGTTTGTGACGTTGCTCGACAAGAACCACGCATTTCTACCAATGTCGGCAACTCTACGGCAATCGAAGTATTTGTAGAGACAAGACGAGCTCTCGAGCTTGCATGCATGTCTCCAGCAAGCTTCTTGCCTCTCGATCGACAAAAGATACCACGAAGCCCCTAAAAACTGGATTTTTGAACTAATATTAGAACTTGCATTTTATTTTATATCTTAAGAAATTCACACATGATATGGAAGGTCATTTGATAACTAGTGCCAATTATCCCTGAGCGGTGGTTTTTGTAATTATCCCTAATAATTATGCTTCTAAGGGCCCTTGTGCAGAAAAAGGCACTTTTGCGATAACTACAAAAACTACCATCAAGGTTTAGCATAATTACAATAAACTCCTATTTTTCAAAATTACAAAAAAAAATTAAAAAAAAAAGGCCTTACAAACTTACAAACACCCCCTTGAGGTTTGTAATTTCGTTTTTGTAATTAGGCTAAGATTCAGAGGTAGTTTTAGTAATCTTATAGAAGTTTTTTATTTTTAATTTTTTACAAGAAGACGAGTGAAAGATATATGATTTTGATTCACTTACATGGCTAGCTAACATGTAAAGGAACAAATTATAAGCAGCTCCAGCCCAAGCTGTCTCTGTGACAACACCAGTCGCCTTGACTATTTGGGACGAGAGCGGAAATATAAGAAAAAGTCTCGGAATATATTGGAATATTATTATGAACCTAAGCACATTTTTCGTGTTTGTCATCGTCGATCCCTTCAGGTTTGGTATAACCGCCCAAATCAATATCTACAAAAATTGTCAAAAAAAAAAAACACACACAATATTATAACTCAGCCAATAAAAATAATAATAAAAATAAAATAAAATAAAAATACTAGACGAACCTGAGGAAGAGGAAGCGCAGCCAATAAATCGAGCCAGAAGTAACTCCGAAAATACCTCGATGCAATTTTCGAAGAGTCAATTACAAGCTCGCCTCGTCCAAACACGCGAGACGAAGGTGCAACATATGCCGTCCTAAACCGAATATAAATCTGAGCTGCGTAAAAGACGTCCGCTATCGATCTCACAATCGTTAGGACAACTTCGAGAGTGAGTCCAATATCGATGCACACGTCCCTCTTCACCATTGTCGGCAAGTAGAAAAATAGAGGGTCGACGAACAAAGACACTAAACAAGCTACTAAGAAAACCTTGTTCCATCTACGAATCGTGGGCCCGCGAGGATCCAATATTTTTCTCTTCACTCGTTCGTAGTCCTCGGAAAAAACCCGGGATAGCACTTTGGATTTCAACGACCTGCCCGTTTTCTCGCTATTCTTGGAACTCGACTCACCGAGTCGTGTCCCGTCGATTTTGTATTTCACTTTGATTAAATTTTCGCCGTTTGCCATTGGGAATTTTGCGAACTCGACGTCATCGTGAAATCTGGTTTAAAAAAAATTGAAAATTAACCGAAGGGTAACATTTTCTTTTTTAAATAATCAAATTTGTAATTGAAAACTTCATCTAACACACCTTACGGATCTTGAATTATTGAAGGCCATGGCAACTTGATCATAGAAACTTAGCCGTTGTGGTAGATATATATAACGTGATCTATCGGAAAAAATCGAAAAAATGAAAACTATGTTAACCAGAAAATCAGAGGGAATATGACTGATGATAAATTCATGGCCACAAGGAAAAAGAAAAAACAGCTGTGCTTAAGAATTCATGTGAGCAAATAAAAAGCATTCTGAATTCAACTCTGAGCATGGGGAGTAAACAGAAACTTTATATATCTTTTGATTTTTTAAAACCAAAAAGTCAGGTCAAACATGTGACTAATAATTTCTTTGAATCTCTTTCTATCAGTTCTTAAAAAGGTAAAAAAAACTATTTTACTAGACTGTCAATATTTTCAATTTTTTCATGTTGGATTAAACAGGACCAGTCAAAGCCATAAACTGTATCTTTCTTTCACTGAATTTAGCAGAGATGGCATAATTTTGCAGATGAAAAATATAAGTTGGAAATTTTGACCCTTTCTTTGGCATTAAAAACGACAGTTGAATATCAAAAATCATGGAACTGAAAAGGCCAAAAAAAATAAAATAACAAAATAATAATAGATAATAAAAAAACAGAGTTGACCCAGTTATAGCAGTAAATAAATGAAGACAGCATAAATAAGCCCTCATATAAGATGAAGAAAAAAAACCATGTTAATTTCTCAGCATAAATCCCAAAAAAGGAAAAACAATTAAATCAAGAAATGAAGAAAACTTACAGACATGTTGCACTCTCTGCGATTTTTCTGATCAGTTATGCTGTTAATCCATTAAATAATCAATATTCTGAGAACCCACAAAAAAAAGGGTAAAATAAAACTGATACAAACACACACACACCAAAGAAAATTAAAATTAAAAGGAGTTTTAATTACAAAACATCCTCCATCTCTCCTTGTTCTTGAATCTAACCATTTTTTTTCTTTCGAAAAGACAAGAGAATAAATACGCAACAATATAAAGAATTTTATGAGTATGTATATGGGTGTGTATCTCTACGTATATGAGTGTGTGCTGTGACAGAGAGAGGGAGATTATATCACACCCAGATATGTCCAGACTAGAGAAGGTTCATAATGGGGTGGAGGCAAAGAGGCAGTTTTTGTTTATTTTATTTTGTTTTTTATATAATGTTCAGTTATAGACTTGTATTGTATAGTAATTTAGTACAAAATATTTAATTTTGTTAAAGATCCGAGGGGTTGACTAAATTGGACTTCACACCAATGGCATCTCGCCACGTGCATCTTGGTATTAATTTTTAATATTTCTCCATAAAAGGAGTGCGTATTTTAATTTTTCTATATACGTATGTGTATATTCACGAGTGTTTTTGGCACACTTGGGTGTAAGAAATTTATCATATAAAAATCCACCATTAATGTTTGGTTTATGCTTGGAATTTATATATTTGCGTGTGAGAGAGAGAGGTGTGGAATAAAATATGAAATACCTTTTTGGAAATATAACTAATAAAGAATAAAAATGAGACGCATGTATGATGGATCTACATCAAATTTATGAATACAAAATGCAACATATGCAAGAACATAGTACTTGATACGCTAAAACCACAAATATTAGTAGAAGCTATTTTTAATTAAATTAAAATCAATTCCTAATTATTAAATTGAGTTTACATTGGATTATTTCCCTCATTCTTTGCCAAGAGTTACCTGGAAATAAGTATTAAACAATAAATAATAAGAATCTTCATTTTTTTCTCGATAACATTTATTGTTTTTATATTGTGAAGTATTTTCTTTATTCAAGAAGCGATTTATCTCATGTAACGTTTGACAAAAGAGAAAAGGACATAGTATAGTAACATATCTATTGATACAATGGCATCTAAGTCCTCAATGGCAAACAATAGTCAAATTCGGACATTGACAAATAAATACAAGATGTTAGATGTTTGTTCTGGCTTCTAAGAGTCTAGAAATGGGATTCTGAAAATCTCATTTCCAAAACAAACGCAATTTTTAAATCAAATCTCAAACTCTATCTATATCCACATAATCTGAAGTAATTTTCTTTAAATAGTAGAGTTTTGAATAAGTCGAGTATATTTAATTTTATAATTTTATTATAATAAATAAGCTAAATAATTAATAATAAGAAAACTTTTCTTTTATCCATATCTAACAATATATATGTGTCTTTTTAATTGTGTGATATATATGGTAATATTATAATATTTAAATATTTATTTAATAAATCAAAAATATAAAATGACAAGTAAAATTTAATATTTTATTTATTTACAACGTCAATTATAAATATTGATATTTTATTAAAATTTGTTTAATAAATCCAAAATCAGAAACCGGAGAAATATTATAAAATAATAAAATAAATATAAAAATTAAGAAGTTAGTTAAATAAAAAAATATTTTAATTCTAAATAATGACTCAATATATTTTAAGTGAGAAATATCCAAGTCAGTGTAGTATTTTCCAATAATATGAAATTCATGAGAATCATAATACAAGTATATGGTTATTAAAAAACATACGATGCTCATTAATAATTATCTTTCCAATAAATTAAAAACATTACATTAGATGATTTATAATTTACTATTGATATTTATTTATTTTATTATCAAAATTATTAAAATTATTATTTCAAATTTCTATATTTATGTAACTGTTTATATATATATGATTGGGTTCAAATGAGAACCCGTCATTATATGTGAACCTAGGGACTAAACCTGGTCTTAAATCTAATATTGCACAGTGCAATTATATGTCCAGGTTCATTGTGCTTTTTACACAGTACTGTAGTGCTAAAATCAGTCCAGTTTTTTTAATTCTATATATATGTGCAATTATATGTCCAGGTTCATTGTGCTTTTTACACAGTACTGTAGTGCTAAAATCAGTCCAGTTTTTTTAATTTAATTTTATATATATATATTAGGTTTTAAAATATGCGATATGTATCTTAAATTGTAGATTTTGAGAATGTGATTAATTTGATATATATTTCATTCAAAACGAATAAAATTTAAAAAGGTTATGGTTTGTTGAAGATTTGAGTTTCATTTCAAATTTTTGAATTTGCAGTTTATAGACGAAATTTGCGATGCTCTTTGTATACAATCGTAGTGTTTTTTTTCTTAATCTATTGTGTTTTCCAAAGAACAATGTAGTGCTCTTTGTAAACGTTGATATATGTCCAGAATACTATTTTTAATTAATTAATACGTTTTTTTACATTATTACCATGCTGACATGTCATGATCTCAACCATCAAGATTATTCAATTTAATGGTCAAGATGAGTCCCTACGTTCACATATAATGACGGGTTCTCCAACCCTATATATATATATATATATATAGGAAAAGTTTACAATGCCTTCAAAGCACCATGCTCCCCAACTCCCCGCATTTACAACCATAGATCTCTTAATATAAAAAACTCTAAAACTGATCTAATAGTCACTATTAAGACCAACTAAGTGAATAATGGTGACGTGAAGACACCGTAGAAGTTCTCATATATATATATATATATATATATATATATTAGTTTAACACTCATGTATTACACGGGGTTTATATAAAAAATAAATATAAAATATTTTTGATAGTTGTAAAGTTTTAAGTCTAAAATAAAAGAATATATATCAAAGGGTGTATTATACCATGCCATGTACATTTCTAATCTATTTACTAATTATTATAATTATTAAATAATTTTTATTTTAATATTTTTAAATTCGTTAATAAATTTATTTACATAATTAAAAAAAAAGATGCCACATTTTATAATTGTGTCTAATCTCTATTAATTAACTAATTATTAAATTATTTTAAAATATCAAAATTATTAATAGTTATTAGTTTCATACTTTAAAAATTCAAAAAGTGACACTCTCAACCCATGTAGCAGTGATATAATCAATATTAAATAGTTAATAGTATTATTATATAATATTAAGTTTTTATATTTAAATCGAATTCATTACTAAAATTTAGTTAAATATTTATATTATTGTAAATAATTTTTAATTTACCTATATAAAATATTATTAATATATTATAATAATTTATTGTAATAAGTAGTATTTTCTAAATATGAAACTTCTAATATATTATAATAAGTATATATGTAATAATTCATAAAATTATGGAAGTTCTAATATATTATAATAAATTTGTAATATAATAATTATTTCTAAAAATATGTAATTCCTAAAAATATAGAACTTCTAGTATATTATAATATTTGTTACTATATTAGAATTCATATACTCTTATAATTAGTATTAATTTTGGTCAGACTCAGAACCACCAAAATTCACCAAGTAAACGTCTGAACCATCATAAAATTACACGTCATCCCGAAGATTACTAGGCAGACATATATGATATAAATTTTTTCGTTTAGCATATAGGTGGAATATATATATATATATATATATATATATATATATGTGTGTGTGTGTGTGTGTGTGTGTGTGTGTGCGCGCGCGCGCGCCGTGAGGGCACCATTTTTCACCTAATCACAACCATTGCATCAAAATTTGGTTACAAATATTGGTAAATGGATGGATGCAAATGCAGAGGGTGAGGGGTATGGTGCCTTCACGGCACAGTAGACATTTCTATGTATGTATGTATGTATGTATGTATGTATAGTGAAGTGTTCAAATAAGAAACAATACTTTATATGAGAACATAATTCCAATTGTGGGTCTTGTATCTAATTATATTTTTTTTCTTATTTAATTAAAATCATCGGTATTATATAATAAAAGCACTGGTAAGTATATAATAAATGTTATGCTATGTATATAATAATAAATTGAACTTAATTGATTTTAAAATCCTATATATTGAGTTTACAATGACCGTTGTTAATAATAAAAAAATAAACTACTAATATTTTATATATTTAATATAATATTATTAATAATTATATTTTTAACATAGGATATATTATAAGGTTATTATATAGTAGAATAATCTTCTTATATAGTTGAGTTTAATATGATTCTAATAAAATCTATGTTACATTCAAAATTAGTTTATTGATATATTAACAAAGTTATTGCCTAATAATATTATCTTATCGTTCATCTATATTTTTTTAACTATATGGTCCGTATCTTTTTTTGGCTACAATTACAAGAGCAATTTACAATTATATTTGAACAAATTGATGAACAAAAGTATATCAATAAATATTGATCATCAAATTTTTAATATCTTTTTAAATTATTACTTAAGGCAAATCATGTGGTTTTTTTAAAATGAAAATATAATCATTTAGTATCAAAAACTATTTAAATAAATATAATTATGATTTATATTATGCTTGGAACACGTATAAAATTTATATAGCTAATTTGATTTTCGCCCACCTAAGGCGCTTAAGCTGTCTAGCCTATCGTGATATCTGGATAATGCCTTTTTTTTGGATAAAAACATCTTAACGTACATCATTAATAATGAGAAATAAACTATGTATATTTTATAGTTTCAATAAAATCTAAATTATATATATATATATATATGTATATATATGTGTGTATATATATATATATTTATTTAACACTAGATATTAAAATATATTAGTATTTTATAGTAGTTATGGTAGATTGTTACCAATAGTTAACTTTCAATTTCAAAGTAAATTAAATATTAAATGATCTTATATATTATTTAATTAATATGAATATAAGTTCACAAGTTCAAATTATGCGTTTTATCAACAATATTAATAAAAATATCTTTAAAAATATAAAAATAAAGACAGAGAAACTCAACAATATTAATAAAAATATCGTTAAAATTTAAAAGAAAGACAAAGAAAATGAAGGAGATTTCAATTAGAAGAAAATATATTGTTTGAGTATCTTTAGATATTTTTTATTCTTTCCTTTCATTTTGTCTTCCTTAAATAAAAAGATCTATTAGATTTTTATCCATAAGTATTAATAAATGAGAAATAAGTAAATATATAATAGAAAACTATTTAATCTACCTAAAACTCATTCATTAAGCATGCAAAATTATATTTTATGCCTATTGCTCGAACAAAGTGCTTCATGTTGACTTATTGAATTTCAGTTTATTTTTAAGAAAAGCAACATTATTTTTTCTCAAATAATTTTTCAAATATGTACTTTTATTTTTATATATACAATTTGAGTGTTAAATTGTAGATCTCATAGAAAAGATAAATTTGATATATTATCAATCTATACTATAAGAAACGAAAGACGATTTGATATTTTAAGTATAAAACAAACAACCAAACAAAAAATATAATTTGACATGATACTATAAACCTCTAACTAAATAAGAATTTTTCTATTTATTTGGATTTCAAAATCCAAATCAAAGTTTTCTAAAAACTACAAAAGTTCCAGAACAAAAAAAAAATTATTAGAGTTTTTTTCTCACTAATAAGTCTTTCATATATTTTTTCCCCATTGATACACTTTTTAATACTAAAGATATATATATTCTTAATTTTCTCACATTTTATTTCTGGTGTTGAAACCTTTTTGGAAATAAAAACATTGTCTAATTAGTAAGCTACAAAGAATGGAGAGTAAATGTCTAACGTTCACCGCCTCGTCGCCTCCCATGACTCGTCGTCTTCCTCCAACGTGGGCATAAGAGTTTTTGAATGTTGAAAGTTGTTTCCTAATATGATTATTGGTTGTGATGATCTTATTACCAGTTGATTAATGTCTAAAAGCATGATTGTTGTAGTGGATACTAGCTATGATTATTGTGTTACAATCAATAGTTTACCTGAGTTAATAATTGAAAACAAGGTCGATGTCATGTTATGATGATTACTATTTGTGGTAATTTTATTACTAGTTGTGCTAATTATATTAAGGTTGATAGATAATTTTTGAAAACATGATCGCAATTATTAGTAGTTGTGGTATTTTTAGTTTTATTACGGTTTATGTTAATATTGAAAACATGATTCTTGCAGTTTGTACTATTATTATTAACATGTTACAATAATTAACTTATTTGAGTCGGTAATCATTGAAAACAAAGTTGATGTCATGTTAGGTGATTGTAATGTCTTATTAACGGTTATGATAATCTTATTATTTGAGTTGGTAAAGCATATGTTTCATGAATGAAGCTAGTAGACAATAAGGATAAAATTGTCATAAATATGAGCTAAATCTGCTGAAACACCACACATTTGGATGAGATTGAAACTTCTTTTTAATTGGAAATCTGCTGAAACAACATGTGAAGGACCCTCTTGTCACTGACATCTCCAACCCTAATTCTTACCCCTTCTGGATTCATCTTCCTCGACACTTCTTCTTCTTCTTCTTCTTCACACTAGCGCAAGTGATGCAGACAGCGGCTGGTGCAGCCAACAATGACAATTGCTGGAGAATCCAGTTATTTTTCTACAACACGGAGGAGACACATGGTTGGATTCGTGGTCGACACTGTCGAAGAGCTTTGGCATCACCGTTAATGGATGTTACGTAGATTACGGTTTAGATCTTCGAATGGTGTTTGTAGGGTTAGATTCCTACAAAATCAAAGGCATTAATCATAAATTTGAAGAACATCTGGTGTGTGATTCTTCATGTAAAGCAATGGAGGTTATTTAAATATATTTTAATACAAGACCCTAATTTTATTTTTCAATTTTGAGTGTAATTATATCCACGTGAGAAAATGAATCCTTGGAAATTTGAGTTTTCTTTGTGATTTTCGAGTAACACTTGCATTCTGCGATGTATTAGCCGCATTTTGGATTTTCAGAAACACAACAATCACGAATCTTAAACATATGCCTGTGTATTATACGTTTTGACCCATTTTCCATTGTTAATGAATGTGTGTTATCCAGGAAACTTTTGTTTATTATGTTTATCATTGGGCTCTTCAAATTTCAACATTAAGCATAATAGATAATCTACCTTTAGTTTAATTAATTAAATACTGATGAAATTATCATTTCTCATGGTGTAGAAATTTTCAGGTGAAGGGGCTTATTTTGGTAGTATTTCACATTTCATCTGTTGTGTAATTGAAATGTTGCAATCTCTTTTGCTTAGGACAACGCTGATCAATAGGGATATGTTTTATCTTTCCCTAGGTTCTCATTCTTAATTAAGACTTTTGTTAGTTATGTCCTTCTCTATGTACTCATACTTAACACCCTTTTTAGCTAATGCGACTCTAACCCTCATTCCAAACATACCAAGATAAAATATTAGCAGAACCAATTCCTGAGGACAATATAACAAAGCATTTTGTAGATTTAAATTACACAAAAAATGCTACATTTTAATCTTATATTCATGCTTGATTTTTATGTGATTTAACTCCTTTGCCTATCTAGAATGTGCTGATGGTGAGGATTTTTATTTTATTAGCACTTACATGGATTAAGCACTACATACAAATAAAAACCACACTGCTTTCACATAAAAACAGTACTACTTAGTAATGTAAATAAACAATGTTGCATATAACATAACACTACTATTATATAAAATATACACTGCTCCTACATATAAACACCACTGATTTATAATATAAAGCTTGCACTTTTATTGTACAATTGACTTTTGCATTTGTTCATTGTTATAGATTCATTAGACTCATAATTTTCCTCATTTCAAATGAAGGAGGTGTACTAAATCAATGCAATGATTGTTATAGATGTTGTTTTTACTTAAAAACGGAGTTGTTTTGCAGTACCTGAGGTCTGATTCTCGGCGCGATATGCTGGAGAATATAATGTGTGATATTATGTTGAGGATTGATGATGATGGGGAGGATTAGATGTAAAAAGACAGATGCTTTAAGAGATGGTGCAGGGTAGCATGAAGTAGATAAGTTGCGATCTGCTACTCGAAGACAAATTCATCAGTGTTTTTGATGGTCTATGAATAGTCAAAGGATAGGTTATCAGGCTCAGATTGCGAGCGATTATGTGATCGATGAGGAAATTCAAAATCGTGGTGAATTAATATGACCTTTGCGACAAATCTTTTGAGACATCAAACTGTTCCATGGATTGTTCCATGGAGATTGTCATATTAAAGTTGTGATACTATTATTCATGTTTATCTTGCGATTAATTTTCTGGTTGTTTGGAATGAAGGTCTGGGGTGGTGATGGGTTTGGGAATTCAAAATTCTTGATGTTTGGTAGTTGTGGCAGTGGGGATGGTGTGTTCGCTATAGTTGTCCTTTTTATGGGTGTATTTTTTGTTGAGTTTTCTGGTTGCACATTTCTATTTTGATTGGATTAGATGTGTATTGGTTGATTTTTCAATTTAAATTGCTCTTGGGAAGATATTTTGATATTTGAAAATTTGCGGAGTGCATCTTGGTTTCAACAAAGTTGATTTTTATGTTTTGAAAAAAGAAAGAACTAATGATGTTGAGGATGGTGATGGAAAAATTATATTTTTGTCGCAACTCATGGGAATAATATTGAAGTTAGCATTACTAATATGTAAAAGTAGCACCATCGGTGTGTGATAATAGCACTACTACTGTAATAAAATAGTTATAATAAATATTAAATTATTTTGTCTTTACATATGCTACCATGAGTATCATTTCAAATGTAGCACCACTACTAGTGTATAAAGTAAGGTTGGCAAATCTGTCGTGATGGGCTCTTATCGGGCCGGCACGATAAGCATAGGTACGAATACAGCACAATAAGTTTATTGGGCCTATAATCTAAACCTGAACACGATACGATAAAACATGAAAAGCACGGCAAGGTACGATAGACACGATAAGCAAAAATGCTAAATTTATTTAATCCGACCCGATAAGCACATTAGGCCCATTAATTAATAAAATACATGATTTTCTTAATTAATATAATAAATATCTATAAAATTATCAATATAAATTATCAAATACATTTAAAATTATAATATTGCAAATGTCCTAATGATAAATTAAAGATCACAAATACTAACAATGAGTAAATGAATATAAAATGGAAAATTAAAATATTATCGGGCCTTATTGTGTTTATCGGGCTAGCCCGTTATCAACCCATTTCTTAACGCGTCTTATCGTGTCAGCCCGATAAGGCCCGGACCCGATAATCCTCAACCCAAACCCTATTATCTCGTGTCATATTCGTGTCGATCAATCGTGTCGTACCCCATATTGCCAACCCTAGTATAAAGCATGTTTAATATTTTATAAACAAGATTCTTAATATATAAAAATAGCAGTCCTAACGCAAAAATAAGGTTGTTGGTGTATAAGAAATAACACTGTTAGTATATAAAAACAACATTATCAGTGTATAAAAACAACACTTTTTTGTATATAATACAACACTAAATTCGTTCATGTATCATATTTTTAGAATATTTTTTTTACATTTTAAAATATGCGACATGGATCTTAAATCGCAGATATTTTAAAGATGGTTAATTGATATATTTTTATTTAAAATGAATAACAAACGAAAAAAGTTATAGTATTTTTAAGATTTGAGTTTTATTTTTCAAAATTCAAATTTGCTTAGGTTGAGCAATTATTGACGAAATATTCGGTACTGTTTATAGACATTTAGTGCTAAATTTATTCATTCGCAGTTCTAACCGATGAACAATTCGTTGCTATTTATAAAATTAAAAAGGTGCGGAAATACCCTTATCTTATTATATTATTAATTTAATAAGAAGATATTTTACTATATTAACTAATTGACATGGCATGTTCTTAACCATCAAAACTATCAAATTGTGTGGTGTTAGAGTGGGCCCTAGATCTCACATACGGAAGGGTTCTCATTAGTTCCTTCCTATATATATATGGGGGTGGGTTCGAATGAGAACCCTCACTTATTTGAAAACTTAAGAACTACTCTTGGCCATTTAATTGAATAATATTTATGGTTAAAAAAAATGATATGTCAGCAGGGATAATCGTGTAAATT
Organism: Phtheirospermum japonicum; assembly: GCA_014905375.1. Taxonomy (NCBI): domain Eukaryota; kingdom Viridiplantae; phylum Streptophyta; class Magnoliopsida; order Lamiales; family Orobanchaceae; genus Phtheirospermum; species Phtheirospermum japonicum. The sequence continues at coordinate 1,555,570 of BMAC01000080.1, forward strand.
CCTACGTTAAATTAATAATAAGGGTATTTTCAACATATATTAACATTTATAAAGAGCACTACGTTAATCTTTAAAAGGCATTATTAATTGATAGAGAACGCACTACGATTGTATAAATAATATCACAAATTTCATTTATAACCACTACCATGTTGACAAATTCAAATTCGGAAACAAAGCTCCAAGTCTCAACATGCCATAACTTTTTTATTTTTTATTCATTCTAAATTAATATAATGAATCAAATTAATCGCATTTTATCTACGATTTAAAATACATATTGCATACATAAGAATAAAATATATATATATATTAGTAACGGGTACGCATACGCAATACTTCTTTAATATGCGATAGAACTTTTTTAATATGTGGGCAATGCTTTCTTAATTATTTACGGTAGTAAAGTCCAAACATGAGAATCCGAAATCTCATTGCCGCCACAAAAAGACCGATGACCTCACACAGCTATGAGCAACCACCACCAGAAACTCTAACGTCTGAATCACCCTTGTAAACACTCACGACCACCATATAAATTAGTAACGAGTTCGAATACGCAATGCTTTTTTAATATGTGAATAGTATTTTCTTAATTATTGACAGTAGCAAAACCCAACCACGAAAACCCGAAAGCCCATCGCCGCCATAAAAGACCGACGACCTCACAACCATGGCCGGCCACCACCAGAAACTTTAATAGTTGAATCACCTTTATAAACACCCGCGGCCACTAAGAAAATTAGTTACGGACTCGAATACCAAGTGCTTTTTTAATATGCTTGCAGTGTTTTCTTAATTATTCATAAGTATCCACCTATGATTCTTTCGTCTTAAACATTGTCTAACTCCAAAAAAGAAAAACAGATACAGCAAACAAAAAGAAAAGGCAAGTACCAAAAAAAAAAAAAAAAACCTAACAAAAAAGACGCAACACACAATACCTAAAACAAAACCCCCAGCCTCATCCTTCATTGTTCGTCCATCAATTTCAACCTCTACTATGCATCTACCAACCGACTTCTATTAATTTTTTGCTCCTCACTTGATATATACCCACACGCTGCCTGTAGTCAGTTATTTAATTTTCCTCTCACGATTTCTTTTGCAGAGATGGGTAAGTTTTGGGAAGTTTCTTTGTTGCAATTGTTTGTAGAGATCCGAGTGTGTGGTGGAGAGAGAGGAAAGTGGGGAAGAGAGGAGATGTCCGAGTGTGGTGGAGAGAGAGGAAAGTGGGGAAGAGAGGAGAATGCATTTCGAAGTGATTTTTAGGATTTGCAGTGAATAATTTGGAACTACATCACACATTAAAAGGACAAAAATACCTTTCGCGTCTCATTTCACAATAGTTTCAATTGAAAATGGAGTTTAATCTATCTTTCCATTCCATCCTATCTAAATACTCACAAAAGCCCTTAGTTTCACATATAAGGACGAGATTCTCGTTTAATAGTTTTTGGATTATGTTTAATTTATACGTGTTGTTGAAGAAATATTTGAAACTTGTGGAATTTTGCAGTTTTGAAAAGAACCTTACATTACAATTCATAACACAAATGGTATTTGAAATTAAAGTTCTAAGATATACCAAATTATAAATATACACAGATTCGAAATCTATATAATTGTCTTAAGAACCTTACAATTAATAACACAAAATGAAGTTGTAAGTTCTATAAAATTGTGGATCTATACAGGCTCAAAAGTTATATATATAAATATGTTGTATTATTTTATGATATAAATAAGTTTTTACAATTGTCAATTCATTGACGGTGGGAACATTTTCGTAAATGAGCGGCATAGAGCAACTGAATTGATCCGGCAACCATAACTGGAGCTTGGGCCCAGTTACAGATGAGATGGTCTCTATTTATAGCCCTGCAACCCACCGGAAAACACGCCATACGCCCACGGCCCACCGTCAACAATTTATTGCCACATTATATTATTGTTTGACAATTCGTATTACTAATGTTGAAACATATAATTCGTGTCAGATTTTCTTAAACCTAATTATTGTTTGTTAGACACGAGCTATTACGTAAAATAGAACTCGATATGATACGATTGAAAATTCTAATTTGAAGTGCTCGTGTTTCATGTATAGTAAATATCTATATGACTTGTCTATAAGTTATATGATTAGTTGTATGATTAAACTTTAATCTACAAATTACATTTACATTCACTATATATACACACAGTAATTTATTGATATAATTGGTTAGATTTTTTTTTTATTTTCTTTTTCATGACTTTATAATTATGACTCGAATTTAACTTATTAAGTTATGTAAAATTACGTTTGACGTAGAGAACTATGATCATGCAATCTTAGTTATTACTATGAAACTCGTGTTTTGACTAGTATTTTTTGGAATTTTAAATTATGATTGTCATAATTATAATGAACAATAAAAATTCTTATTTTTTATAAGATTCTGAATCTTTTATTTATTATTCTAGATGTCAAATTATGTCTCAAAAGTGGATGATAATATATTATTATATTATATTATATTTTATGCTAAATTATGTCTTGAATGATGTTGTATTATATTATAGTATTTACTAATATTTAATTATATATGTTGATATAATATATATTAAATATAAAAAATATTAATTGAATCTTTAATTTTTAAATTTTATAACAAATCAGTACTCAGAAATACAATCTAAGTTTCTTCAACCCTAGCCCAAACTCAAATGCATTGTCAAATCATATATTTGACAAACAAATAGTGCTACCTAAGATATTGGCTACTTTTTTTTTCCCAAGTGACGTTTCTAAAAAAGTAATTATTGGCATATATATGAATAATTTCACATTCATCATTTAGTTTAGAATGTCACTTTCATCCGCAGCTTTTGGATCATCTGTTGCGCTGTAGGTTTGAATATCTCCTGCCTCAGTAATTAAATACACAATATTCAATATTCGTTATCGCATATTATGAATATTTTTTCAAAGAACTATGAGTAAGAAATTAATAAAAAATTACATTAAGATGATTTATTTTGCTATTATATTTTTATCATTTCTTGTCTTGACAGTATGTAAGGAAAAATAATAATTTATAAGTAATTTTATATTATTTATTTTACAGTTGTGACTTCAAATTAACAAATATTTAATAATAGAAACAACTACATTCATAAATGATTTGACTTTCTTAGTTTGTCATTTTCGTATAATATTTGGCAAATACTTGGATGAGACCGATCTCATAGAATGAGACCACTTTTTACCATGCTTATTTTTGTGATCCGCTTGCCCACAGCCCAGCCTACCCGTCCACTACCAAACCCGTTTACCTAACCCTAACTATAAAAAGGGAAAAAAGAAATTCTATAATTCATTCTCAGCCCCTCCCATCTCCAGCCGTCTCTTTTCCTCTTATATTCACACAGCCGCAGAAAACCACCCGACTGTCGGCCACCGTCGTTCGCTGCACTTTTGTTGGAATAGCCGGCCAAACATGGCCTCACCACTCTCCTCCTCGACTAATTCGACATCCTGTACCACCGCAACTCGTTTCACGGTGAGTTCCGCACCATACGCGCCACCTATCCGAAGGACTTTACTCGAAGATGGTGTTGGAGTCCACGCGCCTCTGGAAACAAGC
>BMAC01000080.1:1559226-1570344 GCA_014905375.1 Phtheirospermum japonicum
GATTATTTTATATAAATAAATATAGTTTGTGATACTTTTAATACATTTTGATATTTTATGTTACTTTTAATTTACAATATAAAAGTATTATACCTAAGAATTGTAATACTTTTAATTTAGTTAGTGATACTTTTAATACAATATAAAAGTATTATACCTAAGAATTGTAATACTTTTAATTTAGTTTGTGATACTTTTAATTTAGTTTGTGATACTTTTAATACATTTTGTGATACTTTAACAATGTTTTGTGTTACTTTTAATTTACGATATAAAACTATAATATACAGTATTTATACCTAAGAATTGTAATACTTTTAATACACTTTGTGATACTTTTAAATAATTTTGTGATACTTTTTCTATAATTTGCAATTGACTGCATAAAATATAATATACAATATCTATTCATAATTATAATACTTTTAACTCAAATTATGATACTTTGTGATACTTTTCATATTTTCTTCATTGGTGACAAAAAGGCATCCAAAATACTCATTCAACTCAAATGAAAAAACTATCTGGAACACTATCATCGACATAAATGAAAAAACTCCAACAAACACTTTCTATTTTCATATTTTCTTCATTGGTGACAAAAAGGCATCCAAAATACTCATTCAACTCAAATGAAAAAACTATCTGAAACACTATCACCGACATAAATGAAAAAACTCCAACAAACACTTTCTAGAACAATATTACCAACACTGTCACAATAATAATTCTTATCAGCAACTCTCCCAAAACAAAAAAAAAAAAAGGAAAAAACAACCAAATTCCTCAGACTTTTACCCTGTACCTCATCTCTCTCTCTCCAACTTCTGAAATCTGACCAAATTCAATTTACAAACAATTCATATCCCAACCTAAATTCCCGAAATCAAACAATAGATCCCCAAATTAAAACTCAAATACAAAATTACATTGAAAACCTCGTATCACTCATCTCCATCGAGTCCTCTCTCACTCCGTCTCGATCACACACCATCCCAGATTCCAACTAACTGCAACAACGAGCAGTGCACGAGGAGCATGGGCAGAAGCGTCGACAAACTAATTTGGGCCCGGTGGATTGGAGGTCCTGAGTTGAAGACAAGCAAATTATGTATGTGGGAGAGGATTTCGAAATCTTGAGATGAGACGATTGAATTGTGGTGTAAATTAAGATGGATGAGTCGTCGGCGAATTGCACGGCGAGCACCGATATCTAATGGCTTCATTTTCGAAAAAACAAAACAAAAAAAAAAAACGCCAAAGAACATAGTAAAATTCATGTACAGATATTTTTAGCAAATGATAGATTTGTATAAATCAGACGTTGATGAACTATTAACTTTTTGCTATGATGATTTGAACCACACAAATTACCTCAAGAAATCATATTCATAATTTCAAAACCATACCAGAATCACAGAGAAAACTCAAGTCGGAACATAAGGTGCGAATGAAAGCAGCTTCACTCTCTCGATGAGGCTATCTGTCGAGGGCCCGCTTCGGATGAAAGAAGAATACATCGAAGGGATATTTGAATCCTCAAAAGTTAATAAAAATTCGATACCCGAACAACTAAGAGGTGCTTTTGGTCAGACCGCCAGCTCGATGCAGCAATTTCTCGTTCCCATTACGGATGCTTTAGCTGGTGGATTGAAGGTCCCCCTCGATGGGACATTTGAAAGGCTGTTTATGATCTCTTATCTGGACGGTGAGATCCTGATTATATAAGAGATGCTTTTGAAATACCCGACGTTCTTACAAGATTAGATCCCGGACCATCACCCGTGCTCAAGTCAATTGCCGAATATGAAGGCTGAAAAAGCATAGTTAAAATAAGATAATAAATATTGTACGGCTCCATTTACCATTCCGTTTTATTTATTCGATCAGCTATTGTATTGTTATGAATTTATCGGGAAACAAAATTCGTTTCATCATTGAAAAAAAAAACATATAAACATCGTAATCGGACCAAATATCCACATCAGCAAATTCATTGCGATATAAAGCGATTAAGCCCAACGTGATATCCAGATTTTATAACCACTACAGTTAAAAAGTTCACAAATACTAGAAGAAGTATCACAAATGTAAGTAGAAATATCACATCGCCAATATCACATTGCAGTTAACTCAGGACACTGTAGTAAAAAGTATCACAAATACTTATATATACATCACAAATATAATAAAAAGTACTACACAATAACAATATATTGTACATGCATCGATATGAGCCACGTCGCCAATATCTCCCGTAACAATCAAATCAGATATGTATCATTTGCAAAATGTTCTTTTCTTTATATTTGAGTCTTCATTAGAACAAAAACAACAACAAATATTGTGTTTCTAATAAACACTGCTCTATTATACATAATTACTGGAAAAAAAAATATATGCTACTGTGAATTCCTCGAGAGCTCGTACACATGCAACGCTATGAAACGATTGGTCTGGCCAATATATTTATCGCATTTTATGATATTTGATTGGTCTTCATTTTGATAAACAAATGTGCTTCAAAACTCAAATATAAATGCAGGTAGGGGATTAAAGTTTCAACAGATAATCAAAAAGGAAAAAAAAAAAATATATATATATATATATATATATATATATAAGGTCTAACCAGCATTTGAACAAACAGGTAGAAGGCGAAAGCATAAATAATAAAAACTCACAAGGAGTTTGGTTTGAGAGAACAAAACTGAAAAAATTCATAAAATTTGATGCTTTAAAACTACAAGAAACTTAAAATCCGAGTACCTGAATCATTAATTTGAGACCAGAGATTCGGGAATTAGTGATCGTTTTTGTCGCCGACGCTAAGATAGCTGATCTTGCTTCGATTCCCCCCACCCCCACCCCCAAATTGGATGCTTTGATTTTTGTCGCTGTTCACAAAATCGACAACTATCAAAGTGTTTTAGGTTTCTTAGAAATCAATCGCATCGTATTTGGTTTTTCGATTCCCTGAACCGCGGATTTTCTGGAAGGGAGTGCGGAGAGTTTTCCTGAAAGGGAGCTGTGAATTTTTCTCAATGGTGAATCTTTTCAATTTGTTTGATTCTTTTCTCACTTATGCAGTTGGAGTGGGCGGGTTCCTGGGTTCTGAATGGGTAGCGAATTGAGTCGCACCTATTTATAAAACGGTAAAATGTGGTCTCATTCTATGAGACCGGTCTCACCCAATACCTACTCATAATATTTATTCCATACTAGTTAATAACTTTTGGATAACTCTAAAAATATATTTTTTTTTATAACTACACACTCATTAAAATGATTATTATTTGTCAAGTAACATGGGTACAAATATATAGGAGTATTCGAATACGGTTCAGAATACGTACAGGACAAGATAAGTAATCACTTTACAGGTACTAATGATGAGAATAACACGTTTTGTTTTTTTTGGGTTTTGTTTTTGTTTTTCTTTTAAATCTAAGAAGGCGTTCAAGCAATGAATAAAATATAAATAAAAAAATAAGCAGGGATATATTGGATGCAAAGTCGAGATTCTCCACAGAAAAAGTTCACACTCAGATTCTTCAAAAGCTTCTTCTTTTTCCTTTTTTTTTTTTAGCATGAAAATGAATTTCATAAATTAGAATTAATTTGCAAATGAAAACTACATCAAGGAACAATTGTAAGGCCTACATCATCATAAATAAATCAATATAATTCAGCAAGCAAAATTAAGGAGCACAATTGGTATAAAAAAATGGTTGCAAAAATTATGTACTACTAAGCAGCTTCTTTTAGACATGATCTCATTATCTTCCCCAGCTTGGAACAAGCATCAAGACATAACTGCATTGCCTGTATACATGATAAGATTAGCCTCTAGCGTTAGAAAAAATGGATCAAACTACTCAATATTCAATTTCAAGATCGAACATGAAAAGCTCATTTGGGTTTGGCTCGACAAAGCTTAAAAACATCTTTCTCGCATCATAAGATGAAAATCTTGGTTTGAGTTTAACTCGATCAGAAAACAATGATTAAATACGAGTATACATCACCCCTGCTGATTCATAACAGATACTTTTAAAATTCAATTCTCAAAAGATACGCTTACGGTTATTTCACACAATTTAAGAAAATGTTGGTTAATATATAGTTAAAAGTATTGCCTTCCATCTGTGCCCCTATGAGTCATTAATTGTTTATTCATATTCCACTCCGTTTCCCTAAAAGTTAGTCTAGGTAGATGGAGTAGTGTGGTTTTAATTTAATTAAATAGGGGTATACATGGAAATAAAAAGGTTATTACATACTTAAATGTAGTAACAGGCCTATCTTTTTGGGACCCCAGAAATAGTAACGTGAGCTATCTATCTTTCAGGGACGGAGTGAGTAATTTCATTCTACGTTTTTCTCTATCTTTATTAGTGGCAAAAACAACAGGAAAAGAAGTACAACGATGACATGTTCCTATCAGCAGCATAATGCAAACTTTGATTATAGACCTCTTTTATGTATAATTGGAACTGCACCAAATACAAAAATAAAAGGAGAATCAGTGAAGGCGTCATGTTTGCGTACCTCGTGAATCTTAGTTGTTGACCACTCTCCTGTCACAGTCATCTGCGTAACCTCGTTACGTGATGGCATGCAAGTTATCACCAGACTCCCATCTTGGTAGCTTTCTTCTTCTGATAAAGGGTCTATGAAAATATTCTTCCCAACACATGACTGCGCATGAAGAATAATACAGATATAGTAAGATGTTTTTTTTATGTAATATTAGTCTAAAATAATCCCATACAAATTTTGAGTCATTAAAAGACAATTATTTCTTATCATGACTAAATGTGAAACAAATAAAGCCACTGGCTCATTGAAAGTAAGCTCATGAGGTTTTCAAGTCAAAAAGAGAGCTTGCTTCTAGAAATCATCGATACAGTTCAAATTGTCCCATCAAGTGAACAATTCAAAATTAGGGGGGAAAACAGCTGCAACATCATTCGATTATTCAAGAGACTTCTTTTGGCATCACAACATCATTTCAAGCTAGTTAAATTTGCAATATTCTTAATTTTAATGGTATAAGTATAAACAGTCCATTTCTATAAAGTGTATCCAATGAGTTTGGCAACGCATTGAAAAGTTGAAAAGCACATGACCATTTGGACATACAACATAGTTATATTTTCAAAACCCGATTTTCCTCGATTCACTTTAAGGAATGGATTCTACAAATTTTCATATTCCACACTCTTTGTCAAACTCATCATCAGTCACTTTATAAAAGGTACAATCGGAAACAACATAAAATGATAAATATACTCAGGAACCTTTTCTTTTGAAAATAGTTTGTTGGTTGTTAGATTGGCTTCATTTAATAATAATTAGAAATCGGGCCACATCAAAGTCTAAGAAAAGGTATAAATACAGATTCATACCACAGAAACAGAGGTAATAATGTCATATAACATGATCCCGGCATCTGCTAGAGCAAGACTGGCACATGTCGTAATCACTGGGAGATCGCCTGCAGCAATAATACATGATTCTTAGAAGCATATCAAGCATCAGAGGAGGAAAAAAAATATTAATAGTGACGAGCATCAAAGAGTGAAGCAAATGATACACATTGATCTTGTATTGCTGCAGTCCACTTATGTGTAGGTGTTGGTCTACTTAGATAAGCCCTTCTTCGGTTTAGAATTATTGATTATAATTATCTAATCTCCAACACTGGATGCTTTTGAAAAATATATTTAGTTAGTCCGTTTCGCTTAGAATGGAAACTACTAAAAAGTCATAACTAAAATCACAGAATTGTATCAAGAGCTAAGGATTGGTCGATGTTCTAGTAAATAGAACAATTTAAGGCATTAATATCAATTGAATAACCAAAAAGTTTTTCAAACAGACCCAAAAGTTGTACTTACTTCCTCCAGATTCCAATACCAAAGCAAATACATCAACGGTCGTCTTAGGGAAAGATTTCAGTATAATGGCACCTTCCAAAGCCTTGTGGAGCATTGATGAAAGATCTTTAGTTTCTGGAGCCTGGGAAATTAGTAGATAATATTCATATCATAATATTAATATTGTGGTGCGAGAACGGAAAAGAGGAAGCGCAGAACAACATCATAAATAGGAGAATATTTACCTGTCCTCGAACTGGAGTAGAAAAAGTTGTATAACTAACATTACAATTCAACCGTCCTGTGTCACTATACATCATTGCCTTCTTACTTTCCCTAGGACCAAATCTGAGCAAAAACCCAATTGTGAGAATCAGCATATACTATGTTAAGGCATATTAAATCTAGAAGAAACTTGGGAAGAAAAAATATAAAACATCTTATTTTGTTAAACGACACCATTCCTTCCTAAATTTGACACATTACACCCCCACCCCCACCCCAAACAAAACAAATTATTAAATTTTAAGCGCTATTCGCCCTCAACTTATATTCATAATAGAACGGTGCCCCAATATAAGTTTGAGACCAGATTTGTATCAGATTATTCAAAAGGTTTTACGTCATAATCAGAGGTGAAAAAAGGACAAATGATGATACTCTATTATAAATACTATCGATTGCAACGCAATTGGTAAAAGTATCACCGCCATTTACAGCAAAAGTAACAAGCAAAAATATTTATGCGTCTTCACCATAAGTAATTATAGAGAAAATGTTGAGAAAACTCTTTTCGGGAAAGATGGGAAACATTGCACGAAAAATGACATTAAAGTGGGAAGGTGATATAATAAATGTAAGTTGCAAGGTCAAAATACTTATATCTAACATTTGGGGATAAAGTGCCAAAAAATGATCAAGTTTGGAGTACGAAAGGTAATGTGACAAAAACAATTAAAAAAAAAATCTTTGTTTTTTTTAGTGGTGTGGTCATTGAATATACTACTCAGTACAATTTTTCTCATGATATTTAAATTTCAGAGCGAGTCATGAAAACATTTATTGATGTCGCTTAGAGGCAAATTAACAAAATTAAGGAGTTAACAATGAAAAATATTAATTAACAGTTCTTCTGTGGTGAAAAGAGAAAAGGAAAAAGGTTGATGGGCAAAGTAAAGGAATGAGCATCCCAATGAAGCCAAGTTTTCATTTTCAGCACAATAAAAATATAAATGGGAAACAGATAAATGATATAAACTTAGAATTTCCTACTGTTAAATTAAAAGCATGTGCTTACACAGATACAATGACCTTGGTGTTCCCAAACTCTGCATAAGCAGAACCTGAGGCAGAAATTACTGACCCAGTTCTTAGATCTGCAAGAATTCCACAAAATAACTGACGAAATAAATAAATAAAAGAACACTGAAATGCTTAGACAAGCGAATAAGACCATTTTTTACACGATACGTACACGCTGGGCGACAGTCGTGGAGGCGGCGGCCATCGGCTCGAACCCAATCAGAGCCGGTGATGATGGGAGGTTTATTCTTCTTATGACACAGAGAGTATGTGTTCGTTGCTTTCCCGGTCATCCTCCTCTCGGCGGCGGCTGTGGTTTTTATTTGGACGCCAAGAAACCCCAATTTCACAGTGTGTTATTTTTTAAGTTGGGTTTGAGAATAAAACTCAAATAAATTATGTATTTATAATTACTCCAAGTGTAATCAGATTTCTCCTCAAACTGACCCCTTATACTTTTAACTACAAATAACCCTTAACCCTCGCGCTGCGATGCGAGATGAATATTTTTAATATTTTTTTAATTAATGTATTTAATATTTATATTAGATAATTAAAAAAGAAGATTTATGTATACTAATAGTTTTTACCCTAAATTAATACTATAACACAAAAATTGAAATTGTCATGTGGTATGGTAACTTTCTGACAGCAAATATTCAAATTTTTAATGGAAAAATTATATTTTTCAAAACAAAGTAAATAATTATTTTTAAAATTTGAAAAGTAAATTAATATATGCTTAATAAATAAGATTGTCGAAATTGATGGCCACACAACATAAAATTAATGATCACCAGACCTATTGGATATATAATATCAATTGAAAAATAATTACACTAATTGAATAAATCCGTACAATAATAATTTGTTAGATTAAATTTTTTGAAACAAAATGAAAAAACAAAGATTAAATTTATTGAAACAGAAACAGGAAGAGATGAAAAAACTAAAAAACTTAGAAACAACTTTAAAAAAAAATGGAAAATATGAAAGAAAAAAAAATTCACTCGTACAGTTATTTATATGTATACATGGGGTTAGGTAACTTGAGCCAGCACATTCAAATGGCCCTCAACACACAAAAAAAAAAATGAGTCCAATAAAATCAAATGAAAAATAAAAAATAAAAAATTGAGCAAATAAGCATGTTCATAATTATTGAGTATTATTTAAAAAATATGTAATAACTATTTTCCTAAATTAATGAGAATAAGAAATTTTGAAAAACAAAGAAAGAAAAAATATAATAACTATTTTCCTAAATTAATGAGAATAAAATAACTATTTTCCTAAATTAATGAGAATAAGAAATTTTGAAAAACAAAGAAAGAAAAAATATAATAACTATTTTCCTAAATTAATGAGAATAACAAATTTTGAAAAAACAAAGAAAGAAAAAATAGAAAAAGCAAATAAAAAAAAAAAAAGGTGACATATGTCACCCCAAAACTCCTGCAGACCTCCTGTACTAGTAAGGTATAGATTAAACAAAGTGGGTCTGGTACTTAAAATATTACTTTTATTGTTTATATATATATATATATATTACGATTATGTATTTAGATTTATTTATTTTGGTAATATTTATTAGGAAAATAAATTAATTTATAGTTACAAAATTAAAGAACAACATTGACATAAAAATTATATTAATAACATTAATATATGAATTAAAAATTATAAATATGACACTTAAATAAAGAACACATAACGAATAAAACAGATTATCGGTGTAAACTTTTTATTTACTAAAAATTTGCAATCTCAAATATTACATCTAAGCCTACAACATCAAAATCATCCCTTCTAACTTGGGCATTTCTAAAAACAGGTACCCCTTGTACCTGACTATTTGTAGGTACACCTTCAATGAATGCCAAGTGTCATATGTAATTATATTATTATTAATTTAAATATTTATATTAATTTGTGATTGTCTAAAATGCCCTCTTATTTGTTTATTTTATTATATAAAATAAATAAATATTTGTAATTTATTTTGAAACACTTAAAAAATTTACTATCTACAAAATACTCTCAAAATTTAGAAATTTATTCTGAAAAAACCCCTAACTAATATGAATCCCTAAAACATATATATAATCTAATAAATAAAAATTCAAATAAACTAATACATCCTTCATGCTTAATTAATCGTAATTAATCGTCCTCTGCAGAACAAGAACCCTAACCCGTGAGAAATCCCCAAATCCCAATAATTCAGAAAACCCTAATCCACATAACCAATTCAATCCAACCGTGATTCGGCTTTTCAAGTGGAACCCATTCTCAATTTCAGAAGACATTCGGAGCACCATATCTGTTCAGGACCCTATCATCAACCGATTTCTACCGCCGTCCCTTTCAGAAGATATTGAGGTATGTAATCTGGCATCGTTGTTTTTTCTATTGTCGTACATTCTCCATTAATTGCTTGAATGCTCTATTTTTGTTCGTTTGTTTATCTGTCTGCCTCCTCAGAATATGTGTGTGTATGCGTGGTTCACTTTTTATAGTGTTTTCTGACATTCTTCTGGATTTTGTGCAAACCGTGTGCATTTAAGATTCTTATAGATCATGAACCTGCTATTTTGGTTTTCATGATTCTCGTGAAATATGATTTGATTAAGCCTTGCGACATTTGTTATGTAATTGTTCTTGTTCGAATTACAGATGTTCATTTGTATATACTCGGATGTTTTTGAAAATTGAGTGAAATGTAGCCTGATTATTTATTAATGTAATCATATGATGTCTGGCAGTAGTTAATTTGAGCTATTTTTCCATGGAATTTCAGAGGATCTAAGAGATTTCATACGTCATTTTTTGTTTTGGTCAAAAGAGTATAGGTTATACCGTACAGATAATCCGAAGCCTGATTACAGATATGCATGATTTGTTTTGCAGCAAACATATGGACTATTTCATGTCTTTTTATTTGTTGCAAAATTGGGTCTGGGACCATTAAGCTACATAGATTCTTGTTGACAATAATATGAATAGTACTATTCTGAAACTGACTTCTCTTTTTGGAGATTATTAGTTGAGTTTATGTAACGAAGATTCAATTTAAGGTTTTTAGTTCCTAATCTTTTGATAGATGCACTGCTTACAAAACTTAATTGATTTCCAAGCTTGCTATGTTCATAATCTATATAATATGTGTTCACTAGATCTTATTGTTAATCACTCCAAAAAAAATTTTTGTGTAATAATAATAATGTTAATAATAATAACTACAATAATAGTAATACTAATAATAATAACTACAATATAAATAACAATAAAATAAAAAATAATTTACAATAATAATAAGAATTACATCAATATTTAACACTCATGTTTAATAATAATTACTATAAAAATATTATTAATGTGCAGGAATCCTTATTTGTAATGGATAACTCAATCGAAGTGGAGGGACTTTCTTCTTGTGATGATCAAACTTCCATCAACGACGAACATCAAACACATGCACCCCCGGACGCGGAAACAGTTAGGGGAATGATTTTCGCCACCGGCAAAGAGGCCCATTTGTTTTACACTAACTATGGTAGGCAAATGGGTTTCGATGTTAGAAAATGCCATGTAGGGATCAAAAAGGGAGTTTTGAAGAACATGATATTTGAGTGCGTTTGTGCGGGGCTGAGGAAACCAGTTCCAGACGATAAACGACTCCGTAAACCTTCGTCGAACAAGAGGTGCGGTTGTCCTGCTAGACTCCTTATTGTACACGACATTGCAACTGGGTCGTTCAAGGTTTCCGATTTCCAACCTGCTCACAATCACGATCTAGAAACGCTGGAAACCGCATACCGTCTCAAGTGTAACAGGCATGTGATGTTAATTTCACTTTATACTCTTAAATATATGTTTGTGCAGCATAACGTTGAAATATGTTCGTGATTGTAAGGCAGATACAATCTGAATA
>BMAC01000080.1:1612100-1652617 GCA_014905375.1 Phtheirospermum japonicum
TGTTTATGTTTATTAGTATGAATTTCGTATGGACAAAACAAATTTTGTATATAACTAAGAGAGTATTTATTAGATTTATTCACATTTGATTATAAATAATAATTCCAAGTATTGAGCTTTTTATTTAATGTGTTATGAATTGTTTTCCTTTCAAGTCTTATAATTTGTGGGACAGAACGGGAAAAAAGAATTAGATAATTCTTTTACTATGAATATTACTATTTCTCAAGTTCATGTCCCTTTTTTCTTATACATGTACGCAAGACAAGTTACAAAGTTCATATTAGTTTTCTTTTATAAAGAAGATTTTTTTTTTTGAGTCGTGTTCACGAGTCATACCAATTCGCTTGGTAAGACAAGTTACAAAATCATATTATATATCTTTTTATAAGAAGAAACCTCTGGAGTCGCTGTCTACATGAGTCCACCAACCCATTAATATATATATATATATATACTATATATATTATATATATATATTATATATATATATAGGGTTGGGTTCAAATGAGAACCCGTCATTATATGTGAACCTAGGGACTCATCTTGACCATTAGATTGATAATTTTGATGGTTGAGATCATGACATGTCAGCATGGTAATAATGTAAAAAAAATGCATTAATTAATTAAAAATGGTATTTTGGACATATATCAACGTTTACAAAGAGCACTACATTGTTCTTTAGAAGCACAATAGATTAAGAAAAAAAAACACTACGATTGTATACAAAAAGCATCGCAAATTTCGTCTATAAACTGCAAATTCAAAAATTTGAAATGAAACTCAAATCTTCAACAAACCATAAATTTTTCAAATTTTATTCGTTTTAAATGAAATATATATCAAATTAATCACATTTTCAAGATCTACAATTTAAGATACATATTGCATGTTTTAAAACGTAATATATATATATTAAATTAAAAAAATTGGACTGATTTTAGCACTACAGTACTGTGTAAAAAGCACAATGAACCTGGACATATAATTGCACTGTGCAATATTAGATCTAAGGCCAGGATTAGTCCCTAGGTTCACATATAATGACGGGGTTCTCATTTGAACCAATCATATATATATGTGTGTGTGTGTGTGTGTGTGGGAGCTTCTACAGTACCCTTTTGGGGTATCATTCCTCCACTTTATTCTTCACCCTTAGATTTTAATATTTGATAATAACCCTTGGATTGGATGTAATACCATAATATTAAAATATGGACTACAATAGACAAATTTCATCACAATTCTTTGTTCTCCAACAATACGCTGCGTTTTGTGTTATTTTATTTTTTCTTCTTCTTTAATTAGAATGTAAATATTATATTAGTGATAAATATTATTTTTTTTCAATTAATATTATAGATAATATTAAATAAACTTCAAATTGTATGTAATTTAATCATTTGAATAATATTATGTGTAAATTTATAATAATATAAATTTAAAAGTATTATTAATTTATAAATTAAACAAAATTTATTTTTATTAGCTTTTTCATATTTTAGTTATTTTAATGTGATGATTCTTTAACCTAATTTGATGTTTAATTTTATTAATGACTTATTAAACAACTTAATTTTTAAACTTTTATTACTGCAAATAAAATTGCTAGTATTTTTTGGCTAATGAGAAGATTTATATCAAATGCTATTATGGGGTTGAAATTAAAATATATCTGTTAAGAAAAAATAATAAATTATTTATTTTGTTCTTTTATTTTATTATCTCAATTTTTGTTAATTTTAATAGTTTATTTTGTTTTTATAAGATGAAATTTAATATTTAGTCTACATCGTGCATGGGATAGTGCTACTAAAACAACAATTTAATAAAATATTTCCTTTAATAAAAAATAAATGTTTTCTTAAATATAATAGGAAAGTGCCAGTAATACCTTCATCCAAAACAACAATATAAAGTATCACAAAACGGTCCTCAAAGTATTACAAACGCTACTAAAAGTATTACACAATTAGAAAGTGCAATAATACCTTGTTCCATATCTTCTTCTCTAATTGATATATGAATACAATCAGCATTATGACATCCTTCATCCAAAATATCATTACAAAGTATCAGAAATAGTATCAAAAAGTATCACAAACAGTACTAAAAGTATTACAAAAACAGAAAGTGCGGTAATACCTGTGTGTCCGTATCTTCTTCAATAATATGAACTTCCTCCAAATCTTCAACTATTGAACTATTCTCCATATTTTTTTTGCAGTATATAAATGTCCTCCATATTCATCAAACAAAATTAAAATTAATGAGAAAATATATGTTGAATCAAGTTTCCCCCAAATTTTCGATGCCTAAATTGAAAAGAGTTTTAATTACCTGAATCATCAATTCGAATTAGAGATTCTGAAATCAGCCACGACAAATGTTTTACGATGCGGAAATTGGATTTCCTGATCCCTAATTTTGCTTCGATTTTTTGCTTCGGTTTTATGCGAAAATTCGACTTGAACTCGAATATATTTCTTGATTCAATATATTCGAGTTCATTCTTTGAATTTGCCTTCAACTTGCAGAAATTTGCAGATTTTTCGCGTTCAATTTGCTGAGATTTTTTTCTGAAGATGGGAGAAAGAAGGAAAAAAAATTTTGTAGATGGAGACGGGTGAGTTGTAGGGTGGGGTGAGGTTTTTTTCTGGGTCAGGTTTGGGCTGGGGGGATTGGATCCGATTTTCCTAGGTGCGGGTCAATTTTAAAATATGGTAAAATGTGGTCTCATTCTATGAGACCGGTCTCACCCAAGACCTACTCTAAATCATTCAATCTAATATTTTTATTGCTATCTGGTTAGAATTATAATTTACAACAGAAAGCCATGATTTCATAAATTTACGTTTTTATGTATTTTTTATATATACTCGCGTAAACGCAGGTATTCAAACTAGTTGAATCATTAAAAGCGTGGACCACAAACTATTTAATTCGTTTTAATTAGTTTGTGCATTTTTTTCTTACGATACATTGTCTTGAATAGATTAATCCTTTTGGTAACATTGTTGTTGTATCAGATTTATTGTCATAAATTTGTGAACGTTCATCTCAACACTTTTTCTATTTCACTATTCATTCACATTTATCTATTAATTGTAATATATATATATTAATTCAAATTATTCTCCAGTATTATCCCTGTTCTATTACCTAAAGGCAATCCAAGATTAAATTCTTATTTATAATTCGGTGGTGAATTTATCTATTTAATTGTAATATATATATTAATTCAAATTATTCTCCAGTATTATCCCTGTTCTCGCACTATTAACTTTTCCCAATAACATGAAAAACGAAAAGGAATTGATCAACCGACGACGACTATGGAAACGAAAAGGAATTGATCAACCGACGACGACTATGGAGCTCCGTCTTCTTAACCCTATTTACCAGCCTGCCTCAACATGAAATCGCACTCCAAATACAATAATCTATGGTCTAAAGGCTGTTTTGGAAGTCCTTAGTGATGTAATTAAGCAAAATCGTTGGGAGTCTCCATGAATTGGAATTATCTGATTTCCTACCTTCTGTTACCGCTGACAAAGCACGGTGGCGAGAATGGCTGGTCGGAATTTCCAGATCCTCGTTCACGACGGCGAAGCGGCTGATCTATCCGACGGCGATGACATCACACAGCAGCTGCGATGTTGACAGGAAATACAATCGCCTCGTACGGCTAGTCTCCTTGCAGCGGATTCGGCCGGAGACGGTTACGATCTGGTCCACGTTGGCTGCTGACGGACATAGCCCAAGCGCGATGGCCGATTGATGGCGAAAGGAAGCCGTCGTTTTCTGCCGTTTTGCCCGCTAGTTTCGGAGGTTGGTGAAGGTGAGGTGGCCGGCGCAGATCACCGCGAGCTGCCCTTGCCGTGCGTCAATGGGCTGAAATCTCGTGGAGAAGAAAGCTGCTCTTGCCTAGGGATTTTGTTGGGCCATAAAGCCATGGGCATGCAATTGGGCCTAATATTAAATATTTAAAGGATGCTTGGGCTTAACAGTTGAAGGATTGACTCTAGGTTAGATAATAAATAGTGGGACTAAATTTTAATTGAGTTTCATATTTATTAGAATGTTAGCTTGATCTAATTTGGAAATTATATAAAATTATAAATTTGAACACTTTGGGTAAAATTTATAAAGTTTAATGCAAATTAAATTTGAATTTAATTTATGAGTCGAATCTTAAAATTTAATTGTTGGTGATTCTCATATCACTTTGATTTTATAATATTGTTGAATTTGCAAAATTCATGTAAAGTTCAAAAAGCCAATGGAAAATTATGTGAAGGCATAATTATTAAACTTATGTGTTTATTTGGAAATTGAGTATTCTAGCATTGAGGATATGATATAAAGCCCAATAAAATTATTAATATGAATTTATAATTAATTTTGACTTAAAACACAAATGTGAGATTTGTTTTGAGGCTCAGATACCAAAAATATCTTTTTAATTCGATGGAAAGAGAGTTTCACCTTTTCATTCGGTGGAAAGAGTGCTGCACCTCTAGAGTTAATTCACACCAAGACATGATATATGAAACTTATGCAAACTAGAGGTGGCAATAAGTGTTTTATTACTTTTAATGAGTGCACAATATTTGTTAGGTTTATTTGGTAAGAGGCAAAAAAGAAGCTTTTGATGCTTTTAGAGTCTTCAATGATGAATTGAGAATTAACCGAACACTCGAATTAAGGTGATTCGTAGTGATAGATGTGGAGAGTATGTTCCACCGTATGAGGAATTTTACGTTGAACATGACATAATTTGTCAAACAACTACTCCTTACTCACCTCAATAAAATGACGTTGTTGAACGCAATAACCGAACCCTTAAAGAGATGATGGACGTCATGTTACGACTATCCTTTCCACTAACCATATTTTGAATAGGGTTCTCTACAAGTGAAAGAACAAGACACCATATGAGCTATGGAGAGGTAAAGTTTCGTCTTATAGTTACCTAAAGTTGCGGGGGTGCTGGGCCAAGGTAAGAGTCCCGGAGGCAAAACAAGTGAAGATAGGACTTAAATCAGTTGATTGTATCTTCTTTGGGTATGCGCATAATAGCATTGCGTATAGGTTTATAGTACACAAGTCTGATATACTTGATGTGACTGAAAGAACAACCATTGAGTCAAATAATGCAGTATTCTTTAAACATATATATCCTTGCAAAAGAAATGGTGATGGTTCTAACAAGAGAAGTCGTGATGCTAAAGATGAAGCAACACCTCTTACAGTTCAAGATGCATCAAAAGATGATGATGATTATGTACCAAGAGGCAGTAAAATGGCTAGGACTGTTAAAACGTTGGTCCTGATTTCATGATCTATTTCTAGATAATGAACTTCGTACTATTCGATAAGTCTTGTCTAGTCCTGATGCCCCTATGTGGAAGGAAGCCATCATTGTTGATATTGATTCGATCATTTAGAATCATACATGGGAGTTGGTCGATCTTCCCCATGGTAATAAGCCCCTAGGATGCAAGTTGGTCCTAAGGGAAAAGTATAAAGTTGATGGCTTGATTGATAATTATAAAGGTAGGATGGTAGCCAAAGGCTTTAAACAAAGAGAAGGATGCGACTTCTTTGATACTCATTCACCTGTAACAAGAATTACTTCTATTAAGGTAATTTCGGCGAGTGTGCGCTACACAATCTTGAAATTCACCAAAAGGATGTCTAAACTGCGTTTTTGGATGGTGAGTTAGATGAAGAGATCTAACCGAAAGGGTTTGTGATTCCTGGTCAAGAGAACAAGGTGTGTAAACTTATTAGATCATTGTATAGATTGAACAAACACCAAAGCAATGGTATCTCAAGTTTGACATTGTGATGATGTCAAATGGCTTTCACAGTAATAAATGTGTTTATGTTAAGAGCACACCTAACTCTTTTGTCATTTTTTTTTTTATCTTTACATTGATGATATATTGATATTAAGTAGCTCTCGTGATATGATCACAAATACGAATAACATATTACAAGACAATTTTGATATGAAAGACATCGGTTTTGCCGATGTGATCCTTGGAATCAATATCATAAGGAACTCAAATATCATAGTTTTTTCTCAGTCCCACTATGTGGTAAACATATTGAAAATGGTTTAACGGGTTTGATGGTGAAATGGATAAAAACCCATGTTAACCTTCATTTGGTGAAAACAAAGGTGATCTAGTGGCTCAATTGGAATACGCTAGGATCATTGGTAATCTCATGTACATTACGAATTGTACTAGACTGGATCTAGTTTATTCGGCGAACCAACTATGTAGGTTCACGAGTAATCCAAAGAGTGATCAATGGAAAGGGTTAACTAGAGTATTAGACGATACTTGAAGTATACTTTGAGTTATGAACTGCATTATATGAGATATCCAGAAGTACCAAAAGGGTATTGTAAACTGGATATTAGATTATAAGGATTCATACTCAACCAGCGGGTATGTTTTTACCATCGATGGAGGTGTTGTGTCTTGGAGGTCCACTAAGCAAACACGCATAGCCCGATTCACCATGGAATCATAACTCATATCTATGGATAAAGTTGGTGAAGAAGCTGAGTGGCTTCGAAATTTTCTTGAGGACATTCCATGTTGGAAGAAGCCAATATCAACGATTATGATACACTGCGATAATCAAACTTTTATCGCAAGGGCTTACAATGAGATGTCAAATGGTAAATCGCGACATATTGTCGGAGACACAATACTGTTAGAAAATTGATCTAAAAAAGAATCATTTTCGTTTATTGTGTAAAAATCAAAGAAAACTATATTAGGTCCGCTTACACAGAGTTTGAACCGAGACCAGTTTCATATATTGCTAGAGGGAATGATGGTAAAACTCACAACTAAAGAACGGTTTAATGGACACCCAACCATGGTGATTGGAGATCCAAATAACTTGGTTCAATGAGGCAACCAAACTTTAGACTGTTCAGTTCTTAACACTTGGTATCTAGCCTTGAGTTAACCCATCTTTATAAAGCATAACCAAGTGATATACCTGCTGAAAGTGGTGAGGTCAAGTATTAGACTTTTAATGACAATTTATACCGATCAAGGTAGAGTATTATAGGATACTCCTGATAGATAAGGTCATCTATTTAAGTGAAAAAGAGTGACCGTCTTGATTGAAGCACTTAAGAATTCCAAGAGTGTTGCAAGTCCAAAATGGACACAACTTTAAGAACTTGAGAAATGGTGTAACTTTATTAAGTGAGTATCACTGTCTTAGTATACTCGTAAGTGGAATAGTTCAATGACAATATCAATTGAGCCACAAGTATATTCGATGGTATTTCACTAAGGAGGGTTTAAAGTTACAAGCTACCTGTCCTGATATAATAATATTTAGCGGAACACCCTTCCACAAGTTACCCGCCCCGCCCCGTACAATATATATATATATATATAGGGTTGGGTTCAAATGGAACCATGTCATTATATGCGAACCTAGGGACTAATCATGACCATTAGATTGGATAATCTTGATGGTTGAGATTATGACATGTCAGCATGATAATAATTTAAAAAAATTCATTAAATAATTAAAAAGGGTATTTTGGACATATAACGATGTTTATGAAGAGCACTAAATTGCTTTTTAAAAAGCACAACGGATATATAACTGCAAATTCAAAAATTTATAATAAAACTCAAATCTTCAACGAATCATAATTTTTTTAATTTTTATTCATTTTTAATGAAATATATATCAAATTAATCACATTCTCAAGATCTACGATTTAAGATACATATTGCATATTTAAAAATGTAAAAATAAATAAATATAATTAAATTAAAAATCTGAATATTAAAAGCATTGTATATCACTATTTATAGCACTACACAAGTCTTCAGCAGTGCTTTTTTTTTTTTTTTTTTTTTATGTTGGCAGTGCTAGTTTTTTGGAGTGCTTTCTTAATATTGTTGCGGCGCTTTTTTTTACTACACTACCACTGCTTTTTATTTTTCAACATCACCGCCGTCCAAATCCAAGCAACCACCGAAACCCACACCGACAATCCAAACCACCACCACCGAAAATCGGCCAACAACCACAGCCGCAATCACCGTCGCCACCAGTGCCCCCTGCCAATTTCGATACGGACCTTAAAGTGGCCATTGAAACACATTAGTCTTAGAATTAAGAAATATGGTATTAGAGAAAAATTGAGAAGAAATATTAAACGAGGACATTTTTTTTCTAAGGGAAGTATGTAGAACCACAAAAGGGAAAAATGAAACAATGATTTGAAATATAAGAGCGGAGCACCTCAATGTGGAACTAAGGGGAGTGGGCAACACGAAAAAAGGAGATTATATCACAGTTATATTAAAAATAAAAAGTGTCACCGACCAGAAAAAAATGAAATGATTTAAACATAAACTTTGTGAGGTTTGGGATAGTTTGCCTTTTAAATAACAGGACTAGATGGCTCAAGTATTTTTCCAGGTCCCTTTCAGAAATGACTTGGTTGTTGATATACATAAAATAACAGTTAAAATTTAAAATAATAGATGTGTACTATTAGGCATGCACACGGAGGTGGGGCG
Source organism: Phtheirospermum japonicum (assembly GCA_014905375.1). Classification (NCBI taxonomy): domain Eukaryota; kingdom Viridiplantae; phylum Streptophyta; class Magnoliopsida; order Lamiales; family Orobanchaceae; genus Phtheirospermum; species Phtheirospermum japonicum. Next base: position 1,620,686 of record BMAC01000080.1, read on the forward strand.
CAAGGAAAGAGGGCAAAACTTACAGAAACCAATTTGTCAAGAGCATTATGCTCTGCAGCGTGGATAAACTTTTCCAGGACCTCTACGCTGCTAAGAACACAAAATTGAGGATTTTCTTTGCCGATTTCTCCCCAAAGCACCGGGACACCATCAACAACCAAACCCGAATTCAAACCATCAACAACCAAACCAGTTGCCAAGCACCATCAACAACCAAACCCGAATTCAAATCAGTTGCCAAGCACCATCAACAACCAAACCCGAATTCAAACCAGTCGCCAAACACCGGGGACACCACCAGTGCCAGCACCGGGACATCTCAACCAAACTGAATTCACAGTCGCAACACCACCGAGGCCCCCCCCCAACACCACCGTCCGAAACAACAACCAAACCCGTCCGTCCCAACCCACCACCAGGCGCACCCCACCAAACCTCGCCGCCGTCGCAAACCAGTCGAAGGGTTTTGGTCCACCCGATCAACCATTTCACAAATCGGCCGAATTCTGGATGTTGGATGAAGGATTTCGCGAGGCCGGGGAGAGGGAGCCGCAAGGCGGCTGGCTTGGTGGAGGGATGGCCGCGCGGCGGCTGGTTTGGCGCCGCCGCCCATGTTGCCGATTTCCAACCGCCGCCGTTTCGCCGAACCACCACCTTCACGGCCGATCCAAAATGCCACCCAGAGGCCCCACGATTTCAACACCATCGCCGCCGATTGTCCGCTACCCGACTTGCTGTCGCCGTTGCCGCGCCATTTGCCGTCGCCGTCGATTTCGGGGAAGGAGCAGGTCCGCCCGGGCCCGAAGATGACMGAGCGTCGCCGAACCAATCGCCGCTCAAGTCGCCGTCGCGAGTTGTCGCTGTTGCCGTTCACAATTCGCTGAGCCGCAGAGGATTTAGGTTTAATAGCAGATTTTCTAATTTTCTGGAGTGCTGCAGAAAATTTCTGGATTTTTTTTGGAGAAGAAAGGACACAAATGGGGGAGGGGATGAGATTTAGGTTTAATAGCAGATTTTCTAATTTATTTTAATTAATGTGATTATGTAAGTTTACATAAACACCCTTCTCCTTCCATATATATAATTTAATGAATTTAAAAAACAGAAAAAATCTGGTCCACATATTTTATTAGATCTACGGCCTGAATTGGTCCCTAGGTTCACATAAATTGACGTGGGTTCCATTTAAACCCAATCCTAAATATATATATATATATATAATTTATATGATTATTTATATTTTTATACACTTAATATTATATTTAACATTTATACATTGATAATGATATTTTTTTTATGAATAATATACATAAAAAAATAAAAATAAATGATGAATAAACTTATAAATAAGCTAATAAATGTGTAATAATTATTTTTTTGGTTTATGTTATTTTTATTAAATATGTAATCTTATATTTAATTTTCATAGTAATATATTTAATTTTTTGTATTGAAAATAATTAATATTTTATAATTAAAAATAAAAAATATTTTTTAGACAGGTCGCCCCACCTCGACCCGTGACCCGTGACGGGTCGCCCAGACCCCAACCGTGAGGTTGACGACCGTGTCCAGGTCTCGTAGTACCCGATCCGCCCAATTGCCATCCCTACACACATCATATAATTTTCAGTTAGGATTTTACTCAATTGTCCGGCAAAATCTTATTTATTAGGGTGCTCAGATTGATTGCTCCTTTAAGTACCGTTGGCGTTTTGGCGTTGTATCTTAGAAGATTAATTGTTATAAATTTGTGAGCGTTGTGTATGGGACAATGAGAATTGTAAGGAAAGAGTTCGCTCGACTCAACACTTTTCCGTTTCGTTATTTAATCACGTTTATTTATTTAATTGAAATAGATCTGTTGGTTCAAATTATTCCCTATTATTATCCCAATTTTATTACTGTATCCCCAACAACGAACAACCTACAAACCTGACCACATAATTGAATAAAATATTTACAGCTCAAGATTTAAGAAAAAGAGAGAGAGAGAGAACCCTTAACAATTTCTGTGATTTCTTGAGATAATTAATTAAAAAGTGAAATCAAATAAATCAGACATGAATATTGGCCCTCCTTGCTTTCATTTCTTATCAGATGCAATATATTTGGAGCACCTTCTCAAAACAGGCATTGTCATGTAACTTTAACAATATGTGAATCAACATTTGGCAAAGAGAAGGACTCGAACCGCGGTTCGGTTAAATCGACAATTTCATCGTCTCGTAAGCGGCAGCTTCGAGATTTCGAGGTCAGGAGCATCAGTTTTTCAATGTCAGTGGAGTAATTATCATCTGCTTCTTTCTCCTTCTTAGTCATGCTGACGTCACTTCCGAGGTTCGTCGGCGATGAGCAACGAGCCGGCGTTTCAAACGTAATCTGCTTGATTTCCTCAGTGGCAGAGGTGTAATTAGGTTCCTCGTCGCACGTCTCCGGTTTCGTACTTTCTATGCCACCGGCAAACGAATACTGAGATGTGACACGGGTGAAAGTTGAGAATCAGATATCATGAGGCATTATATTAGCAAACGATAAATGTATATTTAGGTAAACTACAAAAAATACACCTGAAAAATAGTCTAATTACGAAAAATCTTGACCTAACTATAAAAAATAACCAGCTAACTTTCAAAACTACAAAAATACCCCTGAGGTGTAATTCAGTGTTAAAAGTAAGAGGCTAATTGTAATATTTTTATAAGTGTGATCTGAGTGATCAATTGGTCATGTTGATTATTACCTGAAACGAATGTAATGGCAAATTTTTCCTTTTAGATTTGTCCGGTGCGATGGTCGAAAGAATTTGGACAACCTCGCTCATGCTCGGTCGAGACTCAGGATCCAATAACAGGCACTCCTTTGCCAAGTAGGCCATTACATGCATCTCTTCTTCTTCGAAAGCTCCTTTGAGACGTGGGTCCGGCAACTCCAAAATCACTCGTTTACTGTCGTGCAAACGAGGCGTTGCCTGCGAAGAGAACAAATTAATCTCGTGAAATTACAAAAATATCCTTGCCCCATAAGGAGATATTTGTAATTTTTGAAAGATAGCTGGAGTTCCATTGCAATTAGTCTAAACGTCATGGGTAGTTTTTGTAATTTAAATCCGAATAATTATTTTACAAAGTTTTTTTCATACCCATATTACTAGACTTTCTTCTGCTTTATTGGCGGATTTGTAGATGGGCTTTCGACCGGTTATGAGTTCAAGAAGAACGACCCCGAAACTGAAAACGTCGGACTTTAAAGAAGCCCTTCCAATAATTGCGTACTCGGGGGCAAAGTAACCAAAAGTCCCTTGCATTCTAGCCGGAGAACTTGAACAACTGGCGATACCGTCATTATGTAGGTGTTTAGCCATGCCAAGGTCAGTAATCTGCACAAGCAGACATTTAATTTTCACACAACAAGCTGAAAATTACAAAGAAAGCCCTGCGGTTTGAGTTAATTACAAAACCCCCAAAGATTTTGAAAATTACAACAAAAAACCCTATAAATTTGATTTTTAAGGGGGTAACTGTAAATTTCTATCAATGTAAAGGGTGTATTGAAGTATTTTTTGCTTATATAGGGGGGAAATGTAAGACATAATTAAACTTCAAGGGTATTTTTGTAATTCTCATAATTTATTGTGGTTTATTTTGTAATTAGCCCAAGCCTCCATTTTTTTTTTGGTAAAATTACAAACACCCCCTTAAAATATGTTTTTATTTATAAATTGCACCAAATGCGGATTTTTTTTTAAAGAAAAAGAAAACACAATCACAAACTTTAAGGGGGTATTTATAGTTTATTTATTTTTTCTTTTAATAGGGTAAGCCTCAGGAGTAGTTTTGTGATTATTCCCATAAAACAATCATCTTCCAGAAAGTAACAAATGACAGACTAATGAAATTTACTAGTAAGTAAATGATATACTAACAATAATTGAGTTGTCTTATAACATATTGGATACAAAGCAAAAACATTTTTTAACAATCTACTAACTACTCGACCAATATAAATTAAATTCTAAACTTATTCATTTCTCGAGATTATTACATACCTTGGCCTTCCATTTCTCGTCCAAAAGAATGTTTGTGGATTTGACATCCCGGTGCAAAATTCGAGGCGCAGCAGCTTCATGAAGATACTCCAAGCCACGTGCAGCTCCGAGAGCTATAGCAACTCGTGTGTTCCATTCCAAACATTCGCCCAAATCCCCATCCAAACACTCCCTTAGATTGCCGTTTGGAATATATTCAAACACCAGTAGCCTCTCCGCGTGCTTTCCTTGGTTCACCGAGCAGTAACCGATCAAAGGAACCACATGGCAGTGATGAATTCTTGATATCAGTTCGATCTGATTGCGGAGAAAAAGGTGATATGACTTTTTAAAAAAAAAAATATCCATGATAATTAAATGTAGACATACAATTTTTGCCATACAAATGATATAAGCCCCTCAATAGGTACAATCTGTTTAATAAAAGAATGTAGGGGTTATTTGTAATATGGGATAATTACAAATAGTACCCCTGAGGTTTGTGGTATTTTACAAAAGAACCCAGATGATTTTGAAAATTACAAAAACCACTCTTGAGGTTTGGTTCCACCTACATATTGTCTCAACCGTTAGTTGACTTAATGAAATTTGCTGATGTCATCAAATATTTTACAATTACACCCTCGAACTTTTCAAAATATTAAAAATAGCCCCAATTTTTCGTCTGGATATTTGTAATAGTGAGAAAATATGAGATGTAAATATAAAATGTGAAGACGAAAATCTGGGGTTATTTATAAAATTTAGAAGAGTGGAGGGTGTAAATGTAAAAATATGTGATGATGTCACCAACGGTCACGAAAGGTAGGACGAATGTAACCGCAAATGGTGGTGTGTCTTAGTAATTTTCAAAGAGAGCCGTTTATTATTATTATTTTATTTTTGTAATTTGGCCAAACCTCAAAGGTAATTTTGTAATTACCCTTATAATTTTGAAAGATAGTTAAAATATTTGTTTCTTTTTCTTCTTCCTTTCCCTGGGTAATTAGGGGTAGTTAGTTTTATTAATAATCCATGATCAAATTAAATCAGCAAGTTTTGAGATAGTACCTCAGACAAGAAAACGTGCTCCGCATCTGGGCCGGCTTGAGTTTTCATTCTCTTAATAGCAACAGTTCTACCGTCTCTCAGATTACCACGGTACACATGGCTGCTTCCTCCGACTCCGATCAAATTAGCATCGGAAAATCTGTTTGATACGCTCTCAAGTTCGGAATACGAAAACTGTATTATTATTCCTTGTATTGCTCCTCGTCTGCTTCTGGATAGTAAAGATGTCTTGGGAATGCATCCTTTTAGACAATAAAAGAAACAACAAAACTTAGGAAGATGTCAAGAGTCATCAGAATACCTGCTTCAGTTAAATAATTGGGAAATTACAAAACTACCCCTGAGGCTTACAGTAATTACATAAAAAACACAAAAAGTTTTAAAACCACAAAGTAAGGGTATTTTGTAATTTTGAGATTTTCTGGGTTTTTTTGTAAATACCACAAACCTGGGGGTGGTTTTTGTAATTACCCTTAAATAATTTTGCGATTAAACTAAGAACTAATCGGAAATTTTCAAGATGGGAATTTTACCTATGTAACGTTTGACAGAGGAGTCTAAATAGTCTTTGTAAACGGGCACTGAAGAAAACCCTCGGCTCATCAAGTTGATAGCACTACTAGTACTTGTCAGTCGATCCGATGAAGGTGAAGTCCACTGCATGGGATGTTTAACTTTCCAATGGACGAACCATAAAACCGAGGCCATGAACGCAAGAGCCATGATGACTAGACATAGTAAGAGCACGATTATAACAACTTTGCTCGAAATCCACTTCTTTGAAGGCTCCAATTCAGATAAAGTCCCTACAAAGACACCATGGCAGGGTATATAAGCACATAACAATAACTATTTTTTTTTTAGGACAAATGATGCAAATGATCATTGAAATACTCGTATTTGAGTAATTCCATATTATTCATGTTATTGCCCAAAACCCAGAAAAGATTTAAAATTACCAAACAACAACAACAACAAAAACAAAAACTAAGGTTTGTTTCAATCTTAATTTAAGGGATTAACTGTAATATTTCTATAAATGTAAAGGGTTGGTTTTGAAACTCTTTTCTTATGAATGGGCAAAATGTAAGACAAAATCAAACCTCACGTTTTTTTTTTGTTAATTATAAAAATGTGTTTATTTTTTTGTAATTAGTCTAAACCTTAGAGGCATTTTTTGTAATTACCCTAAACCTTAGAGGTATTTTTTGTAATTATCCCTAATATTAATATAATTGATATTCGTTATATTCAGAAGGCAATTTTACGGTCGAGAATTACCAGCATTGCAATCGCACGCCGTAAAACAGTTGTTGCCGTTATCGTCACCAACCAATTTTGGGAACCCACCGTTAGAGCAAGCACATGTCCATCTGTTTTCTCTTGATCCTCCCACAACTGCATGTTAAGAAACACAGCAGATCAATAAATTTTCTTGAAGATGATGTTCATCTACAGAACAAAAATAATAACAATAACAGTAACAGTAACAGTAACAATAACAATAATAATAATAATAATAATAATAATAATAATAATAATAATAATAAATTTGATAGAAAATGACAATGGCAGAAAATTATAGGGTTAATTACAAAACCAATCCCTGAGATTTAGCCTAATTACAAAAAATAAAATAAAATAATCTTAGAAACCTCAAGGGGGTATTCGTAATTTTAAAAGAAAGCGTTTTTTTTTGTAATTAGACTAAACCTCAGGGGTAGTTTTGTAACTATCCCTAAAATATTTCAAGAGAAATAGTGAATACCAGGGCTGCAATCACAGGATGACGAACAGTTTGCTGGGACAATGTTTAAGTTCTCTTGACGCGTAATAGAACATGTGCATGTCCACTTGTTAGTTTCAGACTCTGTCGAAAGTCCATCTGAAAATATTAAAATAAAAAGTTATTTTTAGCTTAGTTTCCTAAAATCCCAACAGCACAAAAAAAATAGAAGTAGATGAAGCTTACTAACCACAGAGAATATTCTGAACCCAGACTGCATTAATGATGCAAAGAATTGCAATTTCCACACGAAGCCCCATTTGTTCAGAACAAACAGCAAAACTGAAATTGAAAAACAAATTGAAAATTTTAGTAATATCTTTATCAACTTCAGAATGAAGTTAGTCCAATTAACTTTATCGTGTAGACCACAAAACTGCAATATCCAATAAACCACGTTTTCGAATATTTTGAGAATAAAAACCATAAAACAGAACTTACTTGCATTTGTACACTTTCAACAACAGATTAGAAATCGAACTTGTCGAATATCCATTCAGCTGATCTCTCCAAGCTTCAAATATTGAACTGGATGTTAAAGCATATCAAGGAGATTTTACAACACTATTGTACATAATTTTAAAACAGATTCTACCTAACGGAAATTCGATCAATCTCTGAAAAACTAAATGGAAAATAAATTAATTTCTGTTAGAAGAAAATTATGATAGTGAGAGCTCCTAACTATTTTTGGGTTTCAAGTAGCCTCTTTTCAAGTAGCTTACTCAAAATCAACGCAACTTGACGATAATGCGTTTATTATGTATGCCTTTGAAAGGTAAAATTAATTACCAAGATCACAAGGTAAAAAGAAAAAAAAAAAAAAAAAAAAAAGAAGAAGAAGAAGAAGAAGAAGAAAATGCATACAACAGGACTTTAATTTTCTAATACATAGACGGCAGAGAAATAGGTAACCTTTTGGGGACAAAAATAGTTGACAGAAATGAGAATTTTGTAACTGAAATCAAATTCTGGACCCATTATGATAATGATACACACCTAGTAAGCTTAATTGTAGTTATGAAAAGAAACAAATACACATGCCTTGTGCCAACTGTGAGATCATGACAATAAAGATCCATCACCCAAGTAAGCAAACGTGTACAAAATTCACTATTAAACAGTAATATAATTTGATTCCGTAATTTACGTATAGACTTATATTATAGATTCTGGGTATGACCGTATTATCGACACATTACTGTTAATAAAATGATCCAATGTCATGATCAGAAAAGAATGCTTGAAAAGTATTTGAAGCAAAAGGAGTGTTTTAATCTTACCACTTGTTTCTTCAGGCTTGAAGCACGGAAAATAATTCAGATATAAACAGACACCTCAACCGACGATCGACTGATAAGCCAGAGGTGAAATGCAAGAAATGGACATCTGAAAGCAAGATACATAAGAATAAGACATCTGAGGTTTGCTAGAGTTAAAATCCTGATTAGGATGAAGATAATGCATAAGAGTTAAAAATTTAAATAAAAAAAATGTGGCCCGTCAACCAAAATCGTTGAAAGGTACCATCTTTCCAACCTGATAGAGACACCTTAGCAATACAAACCTAATACACACTGTGCGTGTGGTAACAGGAGAAGGTGAATACGAAATTAGATGCATTTAAAACGAAGTAATCGCATATTCTTACAACTATGATCAAAAAAGGAAATGAATTCAAATTTATGAATGGTTAGATACATATACCAACGGTAAGAAAAGGCTTTGCTTACAAGACATTGAGAAAGAAGCACAGTAGACTACTTTTTCTTTTCTTTTTTCTTTTTTTAAATGTAGGATGATGATGTGTTTGAAAGAGACATGTATTTTTTTAAGGAAAAAATAAAATTGATCAACCCCACTACTTGATATTTGTTGTCGGTAGAATTAAAAATTTGTTCTTTTCTTGCCATATTAAGAAAATCAAGATATAAAATTCATAAAAGAGCAAAACCCAAATCCCAGAAAAGCAAGCCTTTTCTTTTTGCAACCAGAAAAAGAAATGAAATCCCCTGTTTTTCCTGTTCCATTTCTGCTATTTCAAGTAACAAGGACTTTATGTAATTCTGAAAAAAATAAACTCAAAACACTAAACACCATAGCAATAACAGTTTATTGAAAATTGAATTAGAAATTTAATTTCTAGCAAAAGAAATTTTCAAAGTGCCCACACGCTTACAAATTGATAGATGGGACCAACCAGCATTACTTGGTATACATTTTTATAATCAAGGACGGGCCATATTCAGTTAAATAACGTGAATTTTTTTTTAAAAAAAATGATGTCAATAGACCCACATCAAAGAAATGAAAGAATACAAAAATATCCAAATCTGCAAAACATATTAAAGCATAAAATACAACGGCATTTTTTTTTGAGAAACTGTAAAACATTATCAAAGATATAATTTTGTTTTCAATTATAGCTCCCTTTTGTTTTTATTTCAGTATTGTAACTGTAGTTTGACCAATTTTAAAAATTTATTATTAGGAGCTAAGCATTACCTGTGAAACAGCTTTGGCTCTCTCCACAAGATCAGCAGCTGTACATACACACATTTTTATATGTAAATGCAGCTCATAAATACTGGAGCTTCAATCTTTCAAGATTTTGTAAAATCAGAGAGAAATGGAAGCAAAAGCAAAGCTCATGTGGGATGAAAATTGTGATTTTTTTTATATAAATAAAATAAAATCACTTTCACAATGTTCAAGGTGCAAGATTGAATCAGCTTTACTAGTACTTTAACGGCAAATTTATATTTATGCATTCACAATCACATACACATATCGATATAAGTGTGTGTGAGTGTGTATCTATTGCTAGAGAGAGAAAGTGAATTAAATAGTGACGCTCTCAGGATTTAATGTATTTATGAGGCACAGATGTCTATGCAGAAGCCCAAGCCCAGCTTGAAGAAGGTGGGCTCTTGCCACGTGGGATTTCAGGCTTCTCAAAAATATTTGGATAGGTGCGGGACAAACCACCTCCGTTGATATCTAATCCAATGGTCCTCATCTATGGATACGTTGCATTGCACCCTGAACACGTGTTGTAGCATCATTGGATAGAGACGTCTCTTATTCCTCGCTGGTGGGGTCGTAAAGGGTCCGAGGAACAATAAATGGTCCCCACCCTTAAATAAGGTACAATATTTTTCTTTATTTCTATTTTTGATTTTCTTTTCATAATCAAATTCTTTTTTTTTTTCTCACTTTATCTTTATCTCCCCCCTTTAATTAATTCTTTGAATGAAGGGGTGGATGGGGTTTGGTCATGTGTTATTATGTTCCCAAATTTGTATATGTGATATTGTGCGTTGAGCTTCTTTTGGATCTGGGTATTATTAATTTATTCATTCGCGCGAGACTCGTTCAATAAACTCACTCGACAAAAACCTAGTATACCAGTCAAAAGCCTAGTATTCATTATAGCTTTTCATCAAAACTCTAATGTCTAGTCCAAGTTGGAGGGTTCAAGATGGAATAGTAATTTAGGCAAAAATCAGTTAACATGACCTTCTCGCTATCTAGATGACGTACTTTAGTTGCAGGAACCTATATAAGGAGTACACCATAAATTAGCTAAGTGAATTAAGCTTTAACATGAGTACATAAAAAATTTACACTAATATCATGTACAGTGATAGCGTACGAACAAAAGGATGATCATAAAATATTGATAGATATTAGAAGAAAATGTGACATTATGTTCAAGTTCTAGACGAAAATGTTGGAGTTCGCCCTCAAAAATCAGAGCTTTTTATTTTTTTGTTTCTTATAGAATTTATAAGAAAAAAGGGAGGAAGTGTAATACATACTCTATCATCGATGGGTAATAAGATTATTTAATTATCAATTAAGTCTAAAAATTTTCCAACTTTGGGAAGTTTGGATTTGGTGGGCGAAAGAATTGCAAACCTTAATTTACTATTTGAACAATATAACATGGCAAACACTTTGGTAAATCCAGATTAATGGGTCTCTCCCATTAGGTTAACACATGACCCGATTCATACCCGACCCGATAATATTGTAATTTGCGAAGTATATCAAATCTCCCTCAACGTTTTCTGTCCATTTTCGACGCGATTTTTCCCCAAAACCTATCACCACCACCTTTTTCCTCCCCAAACCCAGCTCCGGCGAATTTCCGAATCGCCCTCGCGCCGACCGGTGATTCTCATTCACGCTTGCCTCTACGAGTCTACCGGTGACCTTCTTCGTCCACGGTCATCCGTTTCTCAGTTTTTCACCGAGCACCCTGCGAGTTTTCTGTTCAAGATCGCGTCCGTTTGTCACTTTTTCACCGAGCACCGGCGACTTGTCCATTCTCAGTTGATTTATCAAAGGTGAATTTCTTTCGGTTTTAAGATTTCAGTTTCGAAATTAGTATTTTAGGGTTAACTATTTCCTGCATTTTAGGGTTTGAGTTGTCGCATTTATATCGATTTAGGGTTTTAGACGGATTTGGGAAAATAATTTCATATGCGATGTTCTATTGTCTGAATGAGTATCGTGAATGTAAGGGTTTTAAGTTTCAGATGCATTTTGGAAATTTAACTTCATATTCTAGTCTGTATAATGCTTTCCTTCTATGATATGTGGTGATATGCTAGACAGAGGTGTATAATTATTTGGATGGTGATATGTGGTGTGTTATGCATTGTTTCTATGAATGCTGATGAAGTTATATAGGTTTTATGTATAATATTTGTTAACAAATATATATGATTTATATTTTACATTTTCTGTTTCTTATGTTGCATATTGGTTTCCTGCAGTGCGATGACGAAAATGCATACTAAAGAACAAGCAAAAAAGCGTCAACAAGAGCTTCACACGCCGGTAAAAGAGAAGAAAGATCCAGGAAAGAAGAAGAAAGGTCCCAGAAAGATTAAGGTTAAGGAAGCTGCAGGCCCGATTACGGAGAACGAAGCTGCAAACCCGATTACGGAGAAGGAAGATCCAGCTCTGATTACGGAGAATAAAGCTCCAGTCCCGATTAAGGAGAAGAAAGCTTATGGAATGAAGAGAAAGAAAGGTTCAGGAAAGGAGAAGGAAGCTGCAGGCCCGATTACGGAGAAGAAGTCTCCAGCCGCGATTATGGAGAACGAAGCTCCAGCCCTGATTAAGGAGAAGAAAGCTTCTGGAATGAAGAGGAAGAAAGGTTCAGGAAAGGAGAAGGAATCTGCAGGCCCGAGTACGAAGAAAGAAGCTCCAGCCTCGATTACGGAGAATGAAACTCTAGTCCGGATTACAGAGAACAAAGCTCTAACCCCGATTAAGGAGAAGAAAGCTTCTGGAATGAAAGAGGAAGAAAGTTCTGGAAGAAATAGAAAATAAAACAACAGAAAAGAAGAAACGAATGTGAGTTTTAGCTTCTTCTTTTTTTTTTTTAAATTTTTTGAACAAGTTAATGTTTGTACAATTATTTTTCAAAAAAGTGTATTAGTTTTGCTATTAATTTTTAGTAGATACCGTTAGTTTTTATGTTAATAATTCTTTTTCTAAAGAATTATGTTTCTTATATCTTCTTATTTTTGCAGGAGATAGGACCCTGAGTTTGTCATTCATTGTAAACCTAATAGCATCTGTTAAATTATTTCGGGTTTGACGCCTGCACAAATGAAAGTCGTGCAAGACATTGAGTTTGGAGGGATGCTGAGTGTTTCAGGGATTGATGTCACAAAAATGGAACTCGTATAATGGCTTGTACAAAGATTTAATGGGTGTAGCCAGATGTTAAAAATTGATGATAAAAACAGTTTTGTTGTCACAACTGATGATATACATGATGTGTTTATGTTGCCAAATGGAGGGTTGGATGTAGTTAGAACTGATGTGAAGAAATGTATGCCAGATAGTACATGCTTATTGGTTGAGTGGGAGGAGAAGTATGGGGTTACAAGCAATGTGAATCTGAAGTTTATGAAAGATGTTATTCAATGAAAGTTTGGAGATGTGGGGTGTCACTGACTTTCAAAGATTGTTTATCATTTATAGCATTTCCTCTTTTTCGGCCCAATCTCAGGTCGAAGGGTGGATTGGGGTATTCTCCAGTGTATTTAGGAATGGAAATAAACCCGGTTAACATGGGGACCCGCCCGCCCCCGCCCCAGCGGGGATGGGGATTACCTGCTTTAAGCGGGGATGGGGATGGGGATGGGTATGGAATTGCATATTTTTGTGGGGGTGGGTACGGGGATGGGATAATATTCCCCCTGTCGGGTATCTGCGGGTACCCGTCCCCGTTTGAGATCCATTTCAAATCCGCATATATTATTATTTAAATATTTATTTTTATATATTTAGAACCATTTTTAAATGTAAAAGACTAAATGTTTGTCATGTTATTTGAATATTCTTGTAATTTTCCTTTTTTATATTTAAGTAGACATTAATATCAAGCTCCGTGATTTTTTTTAATTTGTAAGTAATAAAATGTAGGCGGGTACAAGTGGGTACGAATCGGGTATACGGACGGGGGAGGGTGATTGGGTATTGCGGGCGAGGGAGGGGATACCCGCTTAGTTTCAAGCGGGGAGAGCGAGGATGGGGATGAATTTTCAAGCGGGGAAGGGGGTGAGGGTAGGCGTACCCGCCCCCCGCCCCCATTGCCATCCCTAAGTGTATTAGTGATGTGGAAAGAATTTCTTCATATAACTGGTGTTCATATATTCTTGATCGTCTTTATAAAAGGGTTGTTACCTTCCGCAAGCGCCCGAAATCAAAGAATGTCAATGGTTGTTTACTTGTGCTCCAAGTTCTTTACTTTCACAAGCTTAAATGGAAGGGACGCGCTGAATCATCCTCATTACCGTTGATTCAGCATTGGACGACAAAGAAGTTTAAGCAAAGAATGTGTGAAGAGCTTTCTGCTGGAGGTTGGGGGCAAGGTGAATGGATGTTGAGCATGTATCTAATTTCATCAAAGACAAAGGCGAATATAGTACAGAAAAGGTTAGAAGTTGAAGCTGAAAAAGTTTCAGGAACAAATGAACAAGTTTTGGTGGATAATAAAAGAGTTGGGATAGCAGGAAAGAGATTTCAAGGAGTGGTCAATGGGTGCGGAAAAAAGAAGGGCTTGATAAACCAACTAGATTTATCAAATTTGAGTTACCGAGTGATGAAATGGACAATGAGGAAATTCAGTGAATAGCACAAGATGTAAGTTCTTTTAATTATTAGTTTTTGTACTTCAAGATATATTTTTATATATATTGCTGATATATTTGTATTTAACTATACTGTCTGGCTTCTAGGAAACTCATGAAGCAATTCTCTTTATGCAGATAGACATGAGTATTGTTAGCCATGTTCATCGGAAACGATTGTTGAAGTTAACATAAAATGCTCGAGAGAAGAATTGTTCAGACTCTATCCCCGATATATTCTGAAAGTCAAAAGTTTTGATCAAATGAACAATTGCAACAAATATTCGATCAAATTGTGGCAAATCATATACGGATGCAAAAACTGACAAGTATGCCTATGCCTAAGCTTTGAGCCATTAACGCCTGAAGATTATCTTGCTGCCGATGTTGATACAATTGCAGCAGTTGGAGAAATGTGGAGAAGTGACAAAGAAGCAGCTGACATTCCAGGTGAAGTCTTTTCTAACAACATTTTTTTTACAAGTATTAGTTTATGGTCTTTTAAGTATTGCGTTGTTCTACTATGCAGTATTGGTTTATGGTTTTTGAAGTAATGTGTTTTCTACTTTGAAGTATTTGGTTTATGGTCTTTTGAAGTAGTGTTTTTGATGATTTTTTTCAAACAGATGATCACTGGGCATATAAAAGAAGATAGTGATTTTCATTGCTTATTTATGAGGAAGAACAACAAGATTTTTTTACCAACATGAGTATGAAGGAAAAAGATGTTGTTGATTACTGCTTTTCTTCGCAAAACGTACATGTGAAAAAGTAAGTAAGCAATATTAGGGTGATTAAACAAATAACTCAAAATGTGATGTGTTTTTTAAATTCTCATTTCTATTAATTACTTTTACAGGCCAGGAACAAATGTTTTTGCACATCGTGGTGAATACTACGTTTCTGTTGAATCTATAGCAACGTTAAACGATTGTCGATTTGTGAGCACTGCTATAATTGACGCATGGGCATTGATGCTGAATAAAAATGGAGTTAAGAACTGCGATGTTTCTATATGCACACTCAACATTCTTTAAGTTTTATTAAGTAGCATTGTATTCTGTAAGTCTATATGCATGTGTTATTTTTATTTTTTTTATTTGTAATTAGTTGTATCTAGAAAAGGTGGCCACTGACGTTCAGGGAGACATAGATTTTGCTGCAAAAGTGAGGGGTTGTTGGGAATATTGGGTGAACACAATGGGTGAATCAACAGATTTGAGTTCATATGGTTTCGTAAGTAAAAATAAGAGTGTAATATTATGGATTCATTTTATTTTTATGAACTTATTTTTTTATGCACGTGTTGAGAATGTTGAGTTCTACTAGATTTTTGTTCCCATTTGGGTTGCGGAGCATTTTTTTTGCTGTTGTAATCAATTTTATTGAAGAAAAAGTTCAATATCGAGATAATATGACGTATTCCAAAGCCAAAATCTCATATTATGAGAATTTCCAGAATAATGTGGTAAGTCACATAGATCTTTCTCTTCTTTTTTTTTTTTGAATTTCCAGAAATGCATATGCTTTTAACACAATTGACACTATGATTTGATTTTTTTTTTTTATAGAAAAGCCAAATGGCTATTTTCCTAAGAGAGAAAAAACATCCAAAAGTAGATGATATTGAGCATTTTGTCATTGAAGATGTTAAGCTTGTGTGGAAGAGACTTGGTGGGAGTCATGAGGACTCTGAAAATTTTCTTATGAATCATATGAAAAATTTTAGGGGACTCCCATACGAAAATGCAAGCCTGAAAACTGTATGTATTTTTATTATAAATGAATTTTTATTTTTGATTTGATAGTGTACCTAAATCTTTTTTTATATGTTTATATGGTTGTAGCGTGGTGGAAGACGCATATTGAGGGCAAAGTATTGTGCAATAATTTTTTTGAGCAATGCCAACGACATGAAGAAACTATTGGAGAAAGATGTCATTGAATTCTGAAATTTGAGGAAGGGAACAAAGAAATGATATCCAAGTCTTTTCAAGATGCTAACGTGTGGGTTTATTTTGAAGGAATATTTATATTTTGATTAATATGTATTTCTGTTATGAAGTATTGGAGTTTATACTCAGACGTACTAGTATGTGTTTGAACTTGGTTATCTTAGACTCTTAGTTAGTTGTTACTGATATGCTAATGTAGTTGCCAATTTTATATTAATGGTGCTTTTTGTTGAACTATTGTACCCTTTCCTTTTTGTGGAGGTTTTTGAAGTATGCACAAGTAGTAAAAGTTTCTCCAAAAGAAAGTTATATGTATTGGTTTTTTTATAATAAGGTATTGCTTTTTGATAAAAAATATTGGTGTTTCAAAAATGATAAGTATTATTTGTTTGTGAAATATGAAGCACAATCACATCAAATTAGGACATTTTTAGTCCCCATTTTTTGTAAATCCTTGACAAAATATTTTGTATTAGTTTTTGTAAAATAATGTATTGGTTTACGTGCTATGATGTATTATTTTTTTTTTTAATAAATGTACGATTTTTATTATGCCATCACAAAAGTTATGAACTGTGATTTTCTTGTCTACCAGTAAGTATATTTTGTGCTTGTTTTATTTTTTTGGTGATTGGTGGAAATTTTAGTCCCCATTTTTTGTAAATCTTTATTTTGTATTGGTTTTTGTAAAACAATGTATTGGTTTATGTGCTAAAATGTATTGAGTTTTTGTAACAAATGTACGGTTTTTGTTATGCAAATCACAAAAGTTTTCCTATAATTAAGTAGTTTTTTATGCACTGTATTCTTATTTTCCGAACACCTTGCAAATATATAAACTAATACGATTGAACAGAAAAACCAATACGCTTGAATAGAAAAACAAATACACTTATTAAATACAATCAGAAAATACCATAAAGCATTAAGATAACAGAAAATAAATATCACAGTATCAATGTACCAATTTCTAATCCAGTCAACGTGAATACATCTATAAATATAAAATATTCAACGATTACCGTTATGCTAAAATAATTGAGGATTGGGAGTTTTAGAACCAAACTCATTTGCTTGACTTGATCTATTTGATGTGTTACTGATGCTATTCTTCTTCTTGCTTTTCTCAAGATATGACTTCTGTCTTACTTTTCTCCCCTTTGTAATTGCCCTCGCAGGATCCAAAATAGAGATACATGAACTAGAAATACAAGTTTCTTCTTCGTT
Source organism: Phtheirospermum japonicum (assembly GCA_014905375.1). NCBI lineage: Eukaryota > Viridiplantae > Streptophyta > Magnoliopsida > Lamiales > Orobanchaceae > Phtheirospermum > Phtheirospermum japonicum. The sequence goes on from BMAC01000080.1 coordinate 1,637,909, forward strand.
TGAATTTGTCAGGGGCATCAATGCCTTTATAGCTTCATTATCTCTCGTAAATCCATCTTCAAGTATTTTCCTTGCTTTATTACTTTTCTAAGCTTTCAAGACAAGGTCATAATACTTTCTCATGAATTCACTTCTCCAAGCAATATAATCTCCAACAACATTGTCATATGGCTCAAGCCCTCCTTTACGTTTGTCCTACAAGTCCTCCTAGGCATACTTCATCCATCTCTTTTTGATATAACAATCTAGTATTTTTTGCACTAAATGCATAAATATCCTCAAGCAGTGAGGAAACAATAGTCCACACTCTTCAAACACTTTACACGAGCAAGTTATAAATGCATTCACAGTAGAAAACACCACATCATAGGTAGTGACACCATCATCATGTATAACATTATATAACATAATCCCATCCTCACAATGCAACAATTTACATGAGGTAGGAAAAGACTTTAATAGTTCATCCTCAAACTCTTTAAAGATTGTCAGCGTATATACCTCTGAAGCATGCTTGAGGAATCCGCTTAATGGTATTGTTGAGTTAGGGATTAATTTCGAGCATTGAAATTCATGTTGTCTTTTAGTGTATCTCCAACGATTAAGAGCCTGTTTGAAAATGACATTATAAAACTCACTCAAACTTGTGATTTTATTGGCTTTGAATCCAATGGAGAAGTTGACGCTTTCACTTCTTTGTGACGTTACTGCCCCAGCAGAGAAGAAATCCTTGTTGAATGCGGTGCTCCATTTATCTCATATAGCGTATAGAAGTTGAAACCAACTATTATCCTGTAAGCTATAGTTGGATATCATAAAATTCCAACAATCTTCAAACTCCACTTCGTTCGAGCACCCTGACAAACACTTATCAAGTACTTCATTGAAGATTTGCAGTTTTCCGAAATGATTCATCGTGTTTTGATACAAGTGCCACAAGCATAACCTATGTCTTGCTTTAGGAAAAACCTACATAAGACAACCAATAAAAATGATACATTACAGAAAAAAACTAGTACATTAAAGTAATAAAACAAATACATTAAGCAATGAAAGCAATGTTTTACAACAATACAACAAATACTAAATCAGTAAACCAATACATAACAACATACAAACCAATACATCATATAGTACGATACCATGCAAAATGTAGTACCGTACTAAAATAAAAAAAAATTAAAAATAACAATATGTTACTAGGGGGGATACCTTTTCTATTGCATTTTCAATTGCTAGATCCTGATCTGTAAACACTGTTACAGAAGTTTTGCCCTCCATGGATTTTGTAAAAACTTCGAATAGCCACTCAAATGACTCTGTCTTCTCATTCGATAAAAATGCACAGCCAAACATGACGTTCTTCCGATGAATATTCGTCCCAAAAAATGGTGCACATATCAAGTTATACTTGTTTGTTTGGTATGTTTGGTAAAAAACAACTACATGTCCATATCTCATGTAGTCCTCCTTCATCATTGAGTCCTGCCAAAAAACATTGCACAATCTGCCTTCATCGTCCACTTTAACTCTGAAAAAGAATCCCGGATCATCGGCAGCCTGTTGGTTCAAAGTGTCATAGAGCGTTTGTGTATCCCCTGCTTCTATTGCACTCATTTTTAGCCGATTTACATAATTCAAATGATCTTTCTTTGTGTGACCATTGTTCTCCCCATGCCTCTTTTGCCATATAACGATATGATTCAGTCGCTCTCATTCTTGAAGAAATCATATTCTCAATAGCACTAGCCTTTTCCTTTGTGATCACTCTCTGAGATCGATGCAGGTAATTCTAATCCTTTCTAATGAGGTTGTGATTGTGCACTGTGTTGTGATCAAGAACTTCAAAGACACCCTGCTTATTTAATCTTTCTCTCAACGACGCTTTACAACCAGTTCTTGTTATATGATTCTGTTTTGTCAAACCGGAGGTGCTGGATCGCTTAATTTCTTGACAGGAACACACATAATTCTTTTCTATTATTATCTTATCATCATTCACCCTTGTTGTTGTTTTCCGAACAATAAAACCAACTTGACGTGCATGGCTATAATACAACTCATAGATGTCTTCAAAATTCTTCCTCTTTACACCAATAAGAGAACCACATAAATTTGTGGTATCACCTAAATACAAAAAATGGAAAATATCAAAATGTAAAATAAATATTATTTAGAAATAATATCATGCAATCAGAATAATTTCTTACCTTCATCATTTAACAAGATATTATTTATCGATTCATTGTCAATGTTACTTCCACCTTCTTCATCATTAGAATCCTGTATTATCACAGCCCCTGAATTGAATAATAAAATTAATACAAAAAAAAAAAAAAATCATGCAATCAGAATAACAATACATTATTGACTAATCACTCATAGATTAAGACAGGCCCCAACGATGCTTTACTGTGAAAGTTCCAACTTCATACAACAACAAAAATACACACACATTCCATGCAGTAAGGAGACCAATACATCATACCTCCAAAACATACTAGTTTAAACACTCATAGTTCAAGAACGGGGCCATGATATTTTTACTGTAAAAGTTTTGCAATTAACAACAACTAAAAACAAATACCATGCAGCCAAAAAACCAATGCATCACATTCCAAAAACCAATACAATAATGGAATAATAACTCATAATTTCAGACAAGACCAGTGATGTTTTACTGTGAATATTTCGACATAACAATACAATAAAACCAATTACCATGCTGTCAAGAGACCAATACGTCATAGTTATAAGACCAATACTATATTACCTTCGTCTACATTGGATTTTTCTTCCATATATAGTCCCAAATCACCCATCTCGCCTTCAACCCCTTCTGTAGTTTGTAAAATTGGCCAAAACCTGCGAACAATTACAACGATTTCAACAATTAGGTCAAAATCAAATTAATACAATTAGGTCAAAATCAAATTGATTGTTGAAGAAGTTATTTACCTGGTACTATGATTTTTCCACGACGAGAAGGCTGACGGCGACGGCGAAGAGAAACGCCGATGAAGATGGAGAAATTGCGTATGGTGGAAAGACACGAGCCAAAGTTTCTACTGGGCGACGATGGATATTTGTTGGAGATGGAGATGCGCCGATGGTGGTTGGAGACGGAGATGCGCCGATGGAGATGGTTGGAGATGGAGATGCGCGCGATAGAGATGGTTGACGCAGATTTCGTGCGATGGATGGTGTGGAGACGGGATAAATTTTCTGAAGAAATTAGTTTAAATATAAATGTTAAATTGGATCCGGGTTTAATCCGGTCTAATGGGAGAGACTCTTTAATATGGACTAACAAGAGTCCTGCCCATATAAAATATGTGTATTGTGAATAGTGTAAAATAAATAGTAACAAAAAATACAAGACAAAGGTATAAAACTTTTCACTATAAGGATAATTTATTCTTATAGTCGAGCCAACATGGCTAAAATATTTACTATTCAAAACTTACGTTATAAAAGGCAAGAACACAAAAACCGTAAACGTGTGGGAGGGGCCAGATTTATGCGGTGTTCTCATGTTGGGTGGCTTGTTATATATAGCCTTGTTCAAGTTGTATAGAATCCTACCAAGTCCAAAGTTTGTATAAAATTCACTCTTGACTCACGTATTCTACAAATACGTGATTTAATAAATAATAATTTATTTTGTTTTATTTAATATTTTTATTTTATTATCATAGTTTAATTATAATATTTATCATTTTTGTTAATTATCATGTTTAATGTTAGATTAGGCTTTTCTTTATTTCGAGTAAAAGCCGATTTTAAGCTTCTAATTATTATTAGGACTCTAGAGATTTGATCATATTTCCTTACTAATTATATTTACTTAATATATTTTGCATATATCTTTTTTTCTTATTTTTAAAATCTCTTATATAAGTAAGGTGTGCGTAGTTGAGGAATTACTCACAAACGACTACCGCTTTCGACCACAATATCATCATGCAGCTGGAATTATTATTCATTATTTTTATAGTTTTCGTTGAAACTCAGTTGTGTGATTGTGAATCTTAGTTTTGGAAGAGTTATACTGATTTAGATCTATCTACTCTTAAGGAGTTTTTAGTTTATCTTTACTTAGTGGATTAAGGCTTTTGCAATCATTGAAATGCAAGTTTTGAATAGTAAGGTTTTTTACCCTATGGCTCAACTATAAGAATAAACTTTTCTTATAGTTAAAAGTTTTATACGTGTGTCTATTTTTCACTACTATTTATTTTACACTCTTCATAACACACCGTTTTATATTGTCTAAATTGTGAATCACGGTCTGCAGTTATTTGAAGTGGTGTCAGAGAGGGCTTGATTTCACTAAGTGTCGATCCTCTATTGCAAACTTATGGACTCACATTCAGGTGGGTATGATTTTCGCCCCCTTATCCCTGATGGGTCTTTTTATCGCTCTCTTATATTTCTTAAAGTCACGCAAAACTCCTTGTCTAAATTTTCTCAAAACACAACATCTTTGAATACTCAAGAAAACTCAAGTCTCTTAATGGAAAAAAAATCTAATTTTGAAACTCTTGATTCGAATAAGTGTCATGCGTGCTTTTGTTTTTGTCACTTTGCCGATAAGTGTGCAAACACTTTGGTCGGAAATAGCCTTAGTATCACGATAAGTGACTATGAGGTTGAGGAAGAAGAGATTAACTCTAACGTTAAGGAAAACTTATTTTTCACAACTCTGGAGGGAAAATTCGTCACTCCTTTTGATGTCATCTAGGATGTGATCGAGAATGTCGTTACATCTCCAGTCACGTCCAGTCCAAGTCTCTCCAATTCTTTGATTACCCCTTCAAATGATACTGAATTATCTAAATCCTTTAATCAAAGACTAAATTTTGGTATTAAATTTCTTTAAAAAATAGATGTCACCAGAGATGCCATCAACTCTTACCCGCATTTTCGGTCACATTCAGTCTGTTTGTTTAAAAAAATCAGGGTTTTGTTGTAATGTTGCTTATACCTTCTTGAGATCTAAATTTCCAGGTTCTTAGCTGTTTGGCAATATAATATTCCCAACATTTGATGGGTATTTTGGAATCTTTGATTGATTATGAGTTGTTGAACAAAGGTCAGGTATCTTCTGTATAGTTTTCGTGGTATGATTATTGGCAAAGACACTCTTAATGTTTATGGGTTAACCAAATTCCTAAATGTTCTTTATGTTGAAGGAATTGTGGTTAATCTCCTTAGTATAAGCCAACTTTGTAATGATGATTTGTATATAATGTTTGGAAAGAACTCTTGTGAAGTCTTTGATTGTTCGAACACTTGTATTCTTGCAGCTTTAAGAACGACTCATAAATGTTTCCAATTTGATAGTAGCCAAATTTGTTGTGATGTCAATATTAATGCAAATGATTTATGGTACCAAAATCTTGACAATGTAAATTTGATTTTGATTGAAAAATTGGTTAAGTATGAAGTTGCTAATGGTTTACCCAAACTAACCACTGATTTTTGTAATGGTTGTGTTCCTTGTCAAAAGGGTAAACTAATATATGAACCTCATCTTGAGAAGAATGATATTTTGTCTCACATTGTCTTGCTTCAGTGCATATGAAATTTTTCAGTCCTATTGAGTGTGGGAGTCTAGGTGGTATGAATTACCTTATTATTTCTGTAGTTGACTATATACGGCTCACATGAATTGTATATTTTGATGAAAAATCGGACACCCTCGAATAGTTTGTAAATGGATGTGATAAACTTTTTAAATATACGATTTAAGAGTTACTAAAATTCTATTGGCACATCTATGAATTTTGAGAACTTCTCACCTGTATTCTATTGAGATAGAAATAAAGTTTCTCATGAGTTTTCTATATCTATTGGTAGGTTGTTCAAAAGAAGTTATCAAACTTACAAGATTTTGTGAAAGTTTTGTTAAATTCAAATTTTTTGACAAAGGTTGTTTATGCCGAGGCACTTAAATCATTTCTTACATACTTAATTGTGTGTACTTGAAAGTTGGGTGTGCTAGAATTCTTTACAAGTTACTTAGAAAGGAAATCCCAATATAAAGAATTTTCGCGTATTCAAATGCATTTGTTTTATTTTGGATGGTCAAGTTGTTTAAAAATGTGTTGACTTTGAAAGTGATAAATGTTTGTTCTTAGGTTATTACTCAATTGGTCATACATACTGGGTGTTCAACTTACGCACAAAAACTATTTTGGAAATCGTGGATGTTGTCTTTGATGATCTTTCAGATTTGAACAAAAAGAGTAGAGAAGGCGACGCTTCAAAATTTTTAGAAGTATCTCTTACTTCTGTGATAGTTCCCAACAATATTCAGGATGTTAACAATGATACGAATATGTTTGCTAAAGATGTGACTGGAGATACGATAATGTGCAGAAACTGAATGTGATTCTTTGAGATTTGTTTAGCACAATAGAAAGGAAGTCTTTAGCACAATAGCATTTGAACTTGCCGAAACTTAAACTAATTCTGATGATGCTTTTTGTAATTATTCTAAGAATGTTGTTCAGAATGATACCACCCCTGCATACTCATTGAGTTCGATGTAACTACAGATGGGTTGACATCCACAGTAACATCTAATTTTGGTGAAATTGAACCTAAACTTAAATATGGTTTCATTAGCATTAACATTGTGTTTGATGCTTATAATGTTTGTGCTCTTGCAAGGATGAGAACTGTTCATAATTGCTACCAATATATTAGAAGTTAAGTATGTCATAATGTTATTATAAATGTGTCTAGATGCGACTGCAGATGTGTCTGTAGATGCAATGACATCTATGACGACATTTAATCCTGCTGAAGCAGAATAGGTAAGGTTAACACATATGTATACACAGTGCCCCACGGTGAGAAGAAACTATTATGTATCTTCTTATGAACCTAAGAGAGTTAATGAAGCTTTTAAATATGTGTTTTGTCTTAATATAATGCAAGAATAACTTAATAAGTTTACTAAAAATAATTTTTGGTACCCTGTACCTAATCCCAACAATTGGGATGTCATTGTTTTTAAAAAGGCTAAAGTTGACAAATTGTTTTTTCAAAGAGCGATAATGACATTTTTACTCAGTTCTGCGTGAATGATTTTCTTTTTGGGTCTTTGTTCAAAAAATCTCAATTTTTTTTGTAGACCTTATGGAATTCATATTTGAAATAAGTATAGTTGTTGAATTAATTTACTTCCTGAGATTGCAAACTGAGTTGATGCATGATATTATTTTCATTTCACAAGAAAGTATGCACGTAGCTTGTTTAAATGCTTTAACGTAGAGCATGCATCTCTTATGAAAACTCTCATGGATTCCAACCAAAAGTTGTATATGGATGATGAGGCAGAGGGTATAGATCATAAATTATATAAAATCATGATAAAGAGTTTACCTTTTTTTAATTACCAGTCATCTTCATATTATATATAATGTTTGTGTGTGCCGTCATCAAGCCAATCTTATGATCAATCATTTAAAAGCTTTTAAACTCATCATGTGGTACATAGGTGGTGCTACAGACTTAGAACTTTAGTTTACTAAAGACACGAATACTACTTTTGGTGTAAGTAACTTTGACTGGGTATTTGATGTTACGGATAGGGAAAGCACTACGAGTGCTTGGCTTACTTAGGAAACAATCTTGTTTCATGGCGTAGTCATAAGTAGAATTTTATGTCACGTTAACTGTTGTTTGTTACCTGAAAAATGGGGGACGAATGAATACCTCCCAATCTTCAAGAATAATCCCCAAAACCTGGAAAAAATGATGCCTGCGCCCACAAACAAATATCAGATGGGGACCGGGAGGGTTTTCCGGTGAACCCCCTCCGATGCTTAAGTTAGCGTATGGAGAAAATTTTGCCTAAAGTAAAGAATGCTTGATTAAACAATAACTTAACTTTTGTACTTTTGTGATTATCTATTTATAAGTGTACTTTCTTAGGGTTTCCTTAAAATCAGGGCCTTACGCCACGTCATCCTTCTAGATTCTTCTTTTTGTTACTCTACCTTGAGCTAGAGCCTCAAAGTTCTCCATATGACCTCAACCTAGGTCTAAAATCTCAAGCTGTATACACAGCTCCAGACTGACCTCGAGCTAGAGGCATAGGGACGAGCTGATCTTGATTTCTTTTATCCCGAAAAAATTACTCCCCCCTACTATGGTCGTGCATTCTTCAAAAAATGATCATAGTACTGTCGCAAGTTTTTTGGCTATACTCCCTGAATCATAGTAAATATTCTTGAGCTAGAGCCTTGTCTTTAAACCGAAGCTGATAACTTGGATTTCCTTGGTTAAAAACTAGAGCTAGAGCCAATAGCTTTTGTGCTTTCCTGACTAAAAATTTAGCCTTGACCTCGAGCTCTTTGTCTTGAAGATTTTGCCTCGACCTCGAGCTCTTTGCCTTCCATTTTTTGGTTGAAAATTTTGCCTCGAACTCGAGCTGCTGCCCTCGCATTTTTCTAACTGAAATTTTAGCCTCGACTTCGAGCTCTTTGCCTTCCATTTCTTGGTTGAAGATTTTGCCTCGAACACGAGCTGCTGCCCTCGCATTTTTCTAACTGAAACTTCAGCCTCGACCTCGAGCTCTTTACCTTCCATTTTGGGTGAATATTTTGCCTCGACCTCGAGCTCTTTGCCTTCCATTTTTTGGTTGAAAATTTTGCCTTGAACTCGAGCTGCTGCCCTCGCATTTTTCTAACTGAAATCTCAGCCTCGACCTCGAGCTTTTTACCTTCATTTTTGGTTGAAAATTTTGCCTCGAACTCGAGCTGCTGCCCTCGCATTTTTCTAACTGAAATTTCAGCCTCGACCTCAAGCTTTTTACCTTCCATTTTTTGAAGATTTTGCCTCGAACTCGAGCTTCTGCCCTCGCATTTTTCTAACTGAAATTTCAGCCTCGACCTCGAGCTACAATGATCTCGAGCTATAGGCACATTCCATCAATTTTTCAGGCCCAATTATAGCCCCATCTCGAGATATTGCGGCCCAATAAGTACTTTCCAACAATTCTTCAAGCCCAATTACAGCCTTATCTCGAGCTATTGCGGCCCAATAAGCACATTTCACCAATTTTTTAGGCCCAATTATAGCCTTATCTCGAGCTATTGCGGCCCAATAAGTACATTTCATCAATTTTTTAGGCCCAATTATAGCCTTATCTCGAGCTATTGCAGCCCAATAAGCGCATTCCATTAATTTTTCAGGCCCGATTATAGCCTTACCTCGAGCTAACTCTTCTTAGGGTTTTTGCATTTCCCAAGAAGGCACGCCTTTCCCGCTTCTCCTTGAGTGTCTCTTCATATAACCTAAGAGTCTTTATTTCTACTCTTTACGTTCCCTATTTCCGTTTTAGCTCTGACAAGATCTCTCCTCTGACATCTTCGTTCTTTTGAATCTTCAAATCTTCAAATAATCGCCAGATTGTTCTTGAGTTTCCCCGGAGTTAGATCCTCTGCATAGGTACTACTTGATCCCTTTTCCTTAATACCCTTTTGCTTATATGTGTTTATTGCTTTTGTTATTTTATTGCTGTTATTATCAATTTTCCACAATGTCTGCCTCATCTCGAACTGCTACCGACGACATGAGGCTCGTACTCGTTCCTCCTCCTGAGCAGGGCGAAAGATCAGGATCTCCAGAGGGTACCTCATCTCCTCGAAGTGAGTCTTCTTCGGCTCCCCACCATTCGGGGGAGCCTTTATCCTCAGTGCTTCCCATCTTAGACCCTCGTCACATACCCTGTGCCATATCCAATAAAACCTTGGGGTATATCCGTTCCAATATAGGAATCCCTTCTTCCTATCAATTGATGCTTCCTTCCCCCGAGAATAGGGCCCCTCATCCACCCCCGAACTGCTTAACCTTCTTTCTTGGCCAATTAGATTGGGGTCTGAGTTTTCTGATTCCTCCTCTGTTAATGGAGATTTCGCATCTCTATGAGATTCCCCTTAATCAATTTACCCCGAACTCCTTTAGGGATATGGTAGGCTTCATAATGGTAGCTCAATACTTAGGAATTAAACCTACCGCATCCCTATTCTTTTCTCCTTTTCAGGCCAAGTCTCTCAATCCTCCGGGCTTCTTTTATTTTTCTTCTCAGGGGGATGCCAAATTTTTATGTAAAGCTCCCACCTCGAACCAAGAATGGAAACAAAAATTCTTTTTTGTCAGATCTTCCGAATCTTGGGATTTTCCCACTGAGTGGATTTGGCAGATCCCTGTTCAACGGAAGTACAATACCAAAAAGCGCTCACAAGGCGCTCAAAACCTCGTCGACCGAATCACTCACAGGCCCTACAACTTATCTCGTCTTATTTGCCCTTCTTTGCTTTACTACTATGGTCTTAGCCCACCCGAGTCCCCTCTTGAAGCGGACATTGGTAAACCACCCAACTCTATTCTTATACTGCTTTTACTTGTCTATATTCCCCTTACCCTTACTTTCATTTTTGCAGACACAATGTTCAAGAAACTATTAGCTAAACCGGGGGAGGCACGGGAAAAGGTCGTGTCAGTAGGTCGGGCTCTCCCCAATCAACTCTTGAGACTCCCACTGGTACGGGCTCTGACGAGCCCCAAACTAGGCCAGCGTTGGTTGGGACTGACCTTCCACCTGTAAAAAGGGCCAGGATTACCCCTTCTCAAGGTCCTTCTCCCTCGACCCCGGATCAATCATCTTTCACGCAAAGTGTCTTGAGGAATGATGATGTCTTGATCGCAACTCACTATGTTCAAGGAGTTTGTCCCACCACCGACCGAGAGCGAGTGAAGAAGTTAGCAGATGTAGAGCTTCTCGACGCTTGGAACTTAGCTCTTTCAAAAGTATGTATCCCCGAATTCTTTAGACTTGCACTTTTTCTGTATTTATTTCATATATATTTTTTTATATATATAGGCTTATGCCCTGACTTCCAACGTCACGGCTCGGGCACGCTTGGGTTTTAATGACGCACGACCTCCGAGCTGCTCAAGAAAAGATCAACGCCCTTACCTTGGAACTAGATCAGGATCGGACTTCTCTAAAGGAGAAAGAAGAAGAGAATTCTGCTCTCAAGACCCAGTTGGCAGCTCAAGAGGGTGAGATAATGCTGAAGGTCGGGGAGGCTCATTCCTAAGGTGAGCGAGCGGGCAGGGAGAGCTACCTTAGATCAAAAGAAGGGCTATCCGTGATTCAATGAGTTCGGGATGCCACTCGCCACAATTTTGTCAACTCGGAGGATCTTTACCAAGTCCTTGTAAAGACTATTCCCTTCTACTTGCACTATAATGTGGGCAAGGTGAAGGATGGGTAGTCTCTGGAGGCTCGGTGGAGACCTTTAACGAGGAAGCGGCTTTGGAAGATACTCCTTATTGTCCCCTTTTTCTTCCATCCGACGAAGATACCTGACTCAATTCTGTCGGAGCTGCAGACTTCTTAGAGTACGCCCTTCACCATTTCCCCGGACCATCTCAATCTTCCCACTCTGCTATTCTAACTGCTCCTTTGACCGAGGGTGCCAATCAAGGATTAGGAGACGCCCAATTTGTTGAAGAGATTGAGGCCAGCCGATACAGCAGGGAGCTCGAGGAGAATCTCCTTTCTATGTCTTAGGATTTGGTGTAATCCTTTTCTGTTTAGCGATGTCATTTCTGTAACCCAGGCTTTCTATTTAATGATTGACATCTGTTTTGACTTGCGTTATTATTTTGCATTTTATCGTTGTTGCTAGCTTCATATATGTTAACTCGATTACTTTGTAGGATCTAGATCCATTTAACAAAACTCTTAAAAGGCATCTCGACCTCACGCTTCATTTGGGCGGGTCATGTACTTTTTTGTACAAGTTCTCAAACATTTTGGGGGGAAAGTTTGGCTTTATAGGCACTTATTTCCCCTTCTTCCCTTCCATCTTTCTTTTATCCAAATATGTCTGGGTTTTCAGCAAGCCCACCGCCGGACGTTTATGAACTTCAGGAGGAAGTAACCAAGCTCTGCCGTCAGCTAGAAAGAAAAGGACAGCATAAACAGTTTTATAAAGATCACTGGAAATCATCCAACCATCATGTTCTTCACCTTCGTGAAGAAGTTTTAGATCTCCGTGAACAGGTGAACCGCTTATACAAAGCAAATGAAGCTCTGGTTAACAGTACAAGGGCTGAAACTCATCGTGCTGACATTTATCATCTAAGGTTCTGCGAGGTGGACCATGAGCTCTGGAAACTGAAGAATGCTCAGCGTCGTTCTGATTGATGATGATTTTTGTTTACTATTTTTTATATTTAGCTCGGGCCTTGGGCTCTGGAGCCTTATGTTTATATAATAAGTTGTCGACCCTGGGGTCTAGTTGCAAATAAATTTCAGTTATGCTTCTTGACATCTGTCCAATTTATTCTCCGTCGCATGGATGTTTCCAATATATTCTTTAATGGCATTCGCCCCTTGAAATTTATTCCGAGTGTCTACTCGACCAACCATGGCAGGTGGGATTTTAGGGTTGACATCCGTCAACTTTGATTTTGAGTATTCACTCGGTTTACCCTTATGGGTAAGGTTTCCATTTGCCCACTTATTTGTCCCGAGCTTCAGCTCAGTATTTCCGAATTTAAGCCACGAAAATATTCAAACGATAAGTTTTATTATAGAAATGACTCACATGACCAAGTACATTAAAGGAAAGTTTGTAACAATAAATTTACCGAACAACTCTTTTTCATCCGAAGTAGGTCTTCAAATTTGCCACATTCCAAGCTCGAGGGATTTCCCTTCCATCCATATCTGCAAGCTCATGTCCTCCTCCTGCTAATACCCGGGTTATCCGGAAAGGTCCCTCCCAGTTATCCCCGAGCTTTCCCAAATTTTTGTCCAAATCTGCCCTTCTCAAAATCAAATCTCCAACTTGGAAATTTCTCTTGACCACCCTACTATTATAAACAACTCTCATCCTTCTCTGCATCTCCTCCATCCGGAGGAACGCCTTTTCTCTCTTTTCAGTTAATAGATTTAAAGAGTCTCGCATCATCACCTCGTTTTGCTCTTCATCGGATGTCAAAATCCTATGGGTCATAGTGCATACTTCTGCAAGTATGACGGCATCCATGCCATATACCAGGCTAAACGGGCTTTCCCCAGTGGCCTCTTTTGGGTTGGTTCGGTAAGCCCATAGGACTGATTGGATCTCTTCAACCCACTTTCCTCCAGCTTTTTCCAATCGTGTCTTTATCCCTCGAACCAAAATTTTATTTGTGGCCTCGACCTGCCCATTAGCCTGAGGGTGGTAAACTGAAGTGAAACTTTGCTTGATTTTCATCCTATCTCACCATTCCCTTAATCCACTTCCCGTGAACTTAGTGCCATTGTCCGAGATAAGGACCCGGGGTATCCCAAAGCGGCATACGATGTTCTTCCATAGGAACTTTAATATGGCTTCCTCCGTGACCTTTGCTAATGGCTCGGCTTCGATCCACTTGCTTAAATAATCTATGGCTACCACCAGAAATTTCCTTTGCCCTGAGGCCATAGGGAAAGGACCCACCAAGTCGATTCCCCATTTCTCTAATGGGCACGCTGCGCTCATGGTCATGAGTTCCTCGACCGGCCTATGTATCAAAGGAGCATGCTTTTGACACCTCTCGCACTTTCTCACTATATTCTCTGCATCAGCTTTCATGAAAGGCCAAAAATATCTGCCCTCAATATTTTCTGAGCTAGAGCTCGGGCACCCATATGGTTGCCACAACACCCTTCATGCATTTCTTTTAGCACTTGCTCAATCTCCTTGGTTCCTAGACATCTAAGGAGAGGCATCCCAAAAACCCTTTTGTACAAGTTTCCTCCTATCAAACAAAAATGAGCAGCTCGTATCCTCAGCCTAGCCGCCATACTTCGATCTGCAGGCAAGGTACCTTTCTCCAAGTACGCCCTGATCTCCGCCCGCCAATCTCCTCCTTCGACGAGCTCTGCTACAACATCCTCTGTTGCTCCTCCAGGTGCCATCAAGAGAGTTATCTGTCTCTCCTTACAGTCTATAGCCGAGCTGGCTACCCTCGCCAGATAGTCCGCACGCTCGTTCTCTTGTCTTGGAACTTGTATTACTTCCAAGTACTCCAGCCTCTCCCGGCACTTTTTGATCTTGTCAACATACTTTTGCAATCGCTCTTCTCGAACTTCAAACTCTCCGTTGGTTTGTTTATATACCAATTGCGAGTCTAGATGCACCGATATCCTTCTGGCTCCCATTTCCATAGCCATTTGCACTCCCCTTATACATGCTTCATACTCTGCCTCGTTGTTAGATTCTCAGAAATTTAACCTAACAGCGAACTCCATCTCATCCCCTTCCGGGCTAATCAACACTATTCCTACTCCACATCCTGTCTTCCCTACTGATCCGTCCACAATAGCCGTCCACAAACCCTCTAACTCCTGAGGTCGAGTCATCTCTTGTAGGAAATCTGCTAAGGCCTGCGCTTTGATGGCTACTCGGTTTTGGAATTCAATTTCGATTTCACCCATCTCGATTATCCACTTAACGAGTCTTCCAGATGTATCGGGCTTGCTAAGGACCYACTTCAAAGGGAGGTTGGTTCTAACTATTATCTTATGGGCGGAAAAGTATGGTCGRAGACMTCTGGAGGTAACTACCAAGGCCAAAGCTCCCTTCTCTATCTCAGCATACCGAAGCTCAGCTCCTTTGAGTGCCCTACTGACATAGTATACTGGGGTTT
>BMAC01000080.1:1653102-1709973 GCA_014905375.1 Phtheirospermum japonicum
AGATTGAATCTTCTTGGGATTAGCCTCAATCCCTCGCTCAGTAACCATATACCCCAAGAACTTTCCAGACCTAACCCCAAATGCACATTTCTTCGGGTTTAACTTCATCCGATACTTCCTCAACGTTTGGAAAGTTTCCGCCAGATCATCCACATGTGACACTGACTTGATACTCTTCACGAGCATATCATCCACGTACACTTCTATGTTCCTACCAAGTTGTTGCGAGAACATTCTGTCTACAAGCCTTTGGTACGTGGCTCCCGCATTTTTAAGGCCAAAATGCATTACCACGTAACAATAAGTG
This sequence comes from Phtheirospermum japonicum, assembly GCA_014905375.1. Taxonomy (NCBI): domain Eukaryota; kingdom Viridiplantae; phylum Streptophyta; class Magnoliopsida; order Lamiales; family Orobanchaceae; genus Phtheirospermum; species Phtheirospermum japonicum. The sequence goes on from BMAC01000080.1 coordinate 1,653,410, forward strand.
CCAAAGGGTGTGATAAAGCTGAGTCTCTTCTGATCCTCAACCGCTAGTTTTATCTGATGATAGCCCTGAGAGGCGTCCATCATGCTTAAGAGCTCACAACCCGACGTTGAATCTACCAGCTGGTCTATTCGTGGTAAAGGGTAATGGTCTTTCGGGCAAGCTTTGTTTAAATCCCTGAAGTCGACGCACATCCTCCAATTATCTTCCATTTTAGGGACCAAAACAACATTGGACAACCACTCGGGGAATTGAATTTCTTTGATGTGTTTTGCTTCCAGTAGCTTGGTCACCTCCACTCGAATGATGGCCTCCTTCTTGGCCCCAAAATCTCTTTTCTTCTGCTTGACGGGTGTAAACGAGGGATTGATGTTAAGCCTATGTTCTGCGACCAAAGGGTCAATCCCTACCAACTCGTTTGGTGACCAGGCGAACACATCTGCATTACTGCGTAAGAAATCAACCAGCTTTTTCAAAATTTCTGGGGACAAGGTAGTTCCTATGCGCACAGTTCTGTGTGCTTCCCCAGGAACTATTTCCACCATCATCAGCATCTCATTTGGTTCAACGTGTTCTTTTGCTTCCTCAGGCAATGGGTGAATCCCTGAGGTGTCTGCTTTAGCAAGGCTGTCCTTTCTATTTCCCTGCTTTACACTCTGCACATACAGCTTCCTCGAAGTGTACTGATCACTACTGACCTCTCCCACTTCAACTCTTACAGGGAACTTCATTTTCATGTGATAAATGAACACCACTGCTTAGAAACTACTGAGTGAGGGTCTCCCTAACATAGCGTTATACGCCGAAGGGGCATCTACTACCAAAAAGCGAATCATTTTAGTCTTCCTACACTGTGCTTCTCCTAGAGAGACAGAAAGCACTATCGACCCCAGAGGCTGTATGTTACCTCCTGCGAATCCGATTAAGGAGGTTTCTACTGGCTCAAATTTCTCCTCGAGGTCCATCCTCTCCAGACAATCCAAGAATAAAATGTAGGCTGAGCTCCCTGTATCCACAAAGACACGTCCCACTTCGTAGTTGGCTATCATTGCCCTAATCACCAAAGCATTCGCATGTGGTCTCAAAACCTCCCCAACATCTTGAGGTCCGAAGTGTATAATTGGACCATCCGCCATCTGCCCGATCTCAAGACCTCTCCTTCTTCCTAGACCAGCTGCTCGGACATACCCCTTACGCAATCTATTTGAATTGCCTTCCCCAGGTCCTCCCACAATCATGTTAATTACCCCCCTCCTCGGAGGCTCTTTTTATTTTTCCTCAGCTCTCGGCTCCTGACGACGTGGTGGCGAAAAATGCCTACCCCCTTTCTTGAAGGTTGCCTTGCTCCTATTCTCTCTATGTGCACAAATTCCTTCAGATGTCCCGCTTGGATAAGCCTTTCTATCTCGTCCCTTTGATGAGTGCATTGCTCGGTAGTGTGTGCATTGCTCGGTGGTGTGTCCATAATCATTATGGAAATGGCAGAACTTATCGGACTTCTCTCTTCGAGGAGATGCCGAGTATGTTCGGGGCCACATTAAATCTAGTCGACGCTCGATTGCTACGAACACCTCATCCTACGGGAGAGCCAGAGGTGTATACCGATCTATTCGTGCTTTGCTAATTCCTAGCTCTGGCCTGGGTTTTTTGTTCGATCCTCTATCATCTCCCTTCTCTCTCTCCTTTCTTCTATCAACTTCTTCTCCTCTGTCCCTACGTTTATCGACCTCATCTTTCACCCTCAAGGCTTCTTCCAGATTGATAAACTTCTCAGCTCATGCTAAGAGGTCTCCAAAACTCCGTGGTGGTTTGACGACTAGAGACTGAAAAAAGTCTCCCTTCTTCAGCCCTTGGGCCAATGCATTCATCAGAGTTTCCTCTGAGGCTGATGGTACCTCCAATTTAGCTGTAGTAAATCAATTTATATAAGTCCTTAAGCTTTCCCGCTCCTTCTGCTGGATGCTGAACAGCTCTAATGCCATTTTTTGATATTTTCTACAGCTAGCAAACTGATGTAGGAAGGCTGCACTGAATTCCTCAAAATTGTGTATCGACCCTGGCGGTAACTTACTGAACCAGAGTTGTGCCGACTTAGTAAAGGTAGTGGGGAAGACTCTACACATTACCGCATCTATAAAATGGTACACCGTAGCTGAATTTCATATCTGCATAAATGGTCATGCGGATCCGAAGTACCGTCATATTCGAATCCCATCGACTGGTAGCCGCTAGGCAGAGCATCTCTAAGGACCTCTTCCGCAAAAGGGGTTGCTCTGCGAGTTCTTGCTAGGGGATCCCGGCTTTCCAACTTCCTCTTCAGCTCTATGACCTCCTTATGCAGGTCCTCTATGACCTCTGGCAAATCAGAGACATTCTTGCCAAAAGTGTCATCAGTTGACACAGCTGTACTTTCGTCATCTAGAGGTCCTGAACTGTGGACCGTTTTTGCCATGTTATCTCCTACCGGGTTACCCCTCCTGGGTGGAGCTGATGGTGGCGTACTCATGCTAGCCATTCTCCTGTCCACTGCCTCCTCTACAGCTCGCGTGATAACACCCGACAATTGCTCTAAGAATGACGACCCTAAAGGGTTAGCTCCTGGGCCGGAAGAGAATCCATTCCAGGTGTCAGATTAGGGACCTGGATGACCGGGTCTGAAGGTCCGGCCTGTGGAACACTCGTTCCTTCTACATCCTTCCCCGTCGTGTTTGTCCCCGGTGTGTTATTCAAATCTTTAGCGAGATTTCTTCGCAATTCTTCCATCTTTACGTCTAGATACTCACGTCTTAAAACTCTGATTTTCCACAGACGGCGCCACTTGTTTGTTACCTGAAAAATGGGGGACAAATGAATACCTCCTAATCTTCAAGAATAATCCCCAAAACCTGGAAAAAATGATGCCTGCGCCCACAAACAAATGTCAGATGGGGACCGGAAGGGTTTTCCGGTGAACCCCCTCCGATGCTTAAGTTAGCGTATGGAGAAAATTTGGTAAAGTAAAGAATGCTTGATTAAAGAATAACTTAACTTTTTTACTTTTGTGATTATCTATTTATAGGTGTACTTTCCTAGGGTTTCCTTAAAATCAGGGCCTTACGCCACGTCATCCTTTTGAATTCTTCTTTTTGTTACTCTACCTTGAGCTAGAGCCTCAAAGTTCTCCATATGACCTCAACCTAGGTCTAAAATCTCGAGCTGTATACACAGCTTCAGACTGACCTCGAGCTAGAGGCATAGGACCGAGCTGATCTTGATTTCTTTTATCCCGAAACAACCGTTAAATCAGAATATGTGGTTATAAGTAGTTTTTGCTCCCAATTATTATGTTTGAATTAAAATAATTAAGTAATATGATTTACACAGTGACACTCTAACCCTTTCATGTGATAACTCTAGTGCGATTAACATTTCTAGAAATCCAGTTCAGCATTCTCATACAAAATACATTGAATTTGGCTCCACTTTATACGAAATTTGGTTGAAAAAGGCACTATTCGCATGGAGTATGTCAATACCAAAAAATCGGCTTTTAGATATTTTTACCAAGGCATTATATTATGAGAGATTTTTCTCTTTGAGAAGATCTCTTAATATGTGCTCTATTTGAATGTGAGTCTGCATGCCGCGATATTTACTCTCACATCTGTCGTGGCATTGTATATACATTATTATTCTTTATCTTTACCTTTTTAAGTTGTTAGGCATACCTTACATAGTGTTTCAGCTGCTATGGATAATTTTTTGGAGTGCGTTGGTAAAGGGGTGGATGTTTCAAAAACCAAAATGTGGATTGTTTATTGCAGAATGTGCGTTTCTCCCTAAAGTACAAAAACGATGTCTTATCTAATGCAGGAAGTCATGAGCCATCATAGAAAGGGTGAAAATTGTATTAATTTAATGATCAATGCGATCTTACGAAAAATCTCACTTACAAGTCAATAATTATAGTGATCAAATGAAAATTTTAAATTCTATTGTTCGATAAAGAGGGTGTACTACCTACTCCCGGACACAATATACCAAATTCACTTAGAAACTTAGAATGTTAATTCATTTTTTGGTTTAAGAATTTACAATCCATTAGTTGGGTGGGCGAATGTCATCCTAGATGCCATCCCATTAGGGACCGCATCTCCAACAATTGAATTACTTGTTTTATTTTTCTTTTTGTGTGAACTTTTTCCTTTATATATTTTAGACATAAAAATTCTAGAACATGCAACACTTGGTATTAGTTGACTTCTAGTTGATCCTCAGGTCGTCACATACAAGTGAGGATGTTAATTTCTTTTCTTTATGGAAGATTTGGTGGTGTTGAATTTTTTGTGTAGGTTTATACGCAGGAATGATGGCTTACAAGGTGGGATCTTGTTAGGATTTAGGACTTTCACGTGTTATGATAATGTGAGTTCAAAGTAAGCTATTTTCCTTTAGTAAAATCGTGATTACCATATTTGTGGGATTTAACTTAGATATTATTGTCTTTCAGATTTGTTTAGAATATAATATCTTCTAGGTTTTGTTTTATTGGGACTCGTGGGTTTCTTATGATTTACTATGTGTTTATTTACATAAGCACGTCTCTCTCTCACCAGACGCACGCTTATTTGTTTCAAATATTTTGGGTGCATTTTGGTCTCTCAAACACACTTTTAAGTGCTCTTGGACTCAGTCTAGTTCTTTTATTATTTGGAACTCTATGATATAATATACAACCCCAAACTTTTAAATAAGACAAGTTTGGTTTTCTTCCATTCCATAATTCATATGGAGACACTTTAGCCTTTAATTAAGTAATTCGATTATGCACATAACAAGCCGCTAACAAAGCTTCACCCTACAAATTATTTGGCAAACCTAAACTTAGGAGCATGGAATTCACCATCTCTTGTAATGTTCTATTTTATCTTTCAGCCAAACCATTTTGTTGTGGTGTATAAGGAGCACTAGTTTAGTGTATAATATCATTATCTTCACAAAATTTTGAAAATTTATTAGAAAAGTATTCACCACCTCTATCACTCCTTAATATATTAATATTATTACATAATTGATTTTCCACAAGAGATTTATATGCTTTAAACATACCAAATACTTCATCCTTGCTTTTCATTAAATAAACATGCACAAATCTAGAACTATCATCAATGAATATAACAAAGTTTTATTTCCACCTCTAGTTAGAAAACCATTAAATTCACACATATCAGAATGGACAAGATCAAGAAATTGTGTGTTTCTTTCAAATTTAGGAAAATGTAACCTTGTAATTTTTGCTTGAACACATGTTTTACACTTCTTATTCTCAAAGTCATGACAAGATATAAAACCATTTTTAGACATGTACTTTATAACTTTATGACTAACATGTGATAATCTACCATGCTACAAAGTATAAGAAGAGTCAATTAAATAAACAGAAACATCATTTACTTTATTGATACTTAACTTACCAGTACAAGAAAATCCCTTTTCCACAAATGCACTATTCTTAGTCAAAACTATGTTATTTGATTCTATTACAGCCTTCAAACCCTTCTTAGTAAGAATATCAGCAGAGACAAGGTTCTTTACAACATCAGGAACATGAAGTACATCAGTGAGAATCAACTTCTTTCCAAAAGTGAAGTTCAAATGAACATTCCCTTTTTCAAGCACTTTAGCTCTTACACCATTAGCTACCACAACTTCATGACATTCACAATTTCATAGTTCTTAAATTGTTCCTTGTAATTGCACATATGAATGGATACACCAGAATCATACCACCAATCAATAGAAGAGGTTGGTGTAGCCAAATGGAGATCAGTCACAGTACTTAGAGATAATATTGCTATAATTTCTGTAGCATCTTCACTAAGATTAACACTTGAAGTATTGACATTATTAGTTTTTTGTTTCTTATTGCACTCATCCTTGTAATGGCCTTTTTTGCCATAATTAAACTCTAATTTTCTTTTTTTCGACAGCAGGATCAACAATTTGAGACTTTCTCTTTTTATAATTAGACTTTTTCCGATCAATCTAATTTAGTATAGGATCAATAAAAAATTCTTTCTTATGAATGATCATAGAACCTTCTTCAATTCTAAGATGTTTCAAAATACTAGATATAGTCAATATTTCAGAAGTATGTAACAATTTCTTTTGATAATCATTCCACGAAGACGGTAATTTTGCAATTATTGCTCATACTTGCATAGATTCAGAAACTTCTACCCCATAATCTTTAAGTTTTGAAACAATCAATTGAAGATTATTAACTTGGTCCATGAGCGGAGAAGAAGAGTCTAATTTAAATTTCAAATACTTTTTAATAAGAAAGTTATATGCTCCTTGATTTTGATATGCATATTCACGCTCCAAGGTTGTCCAAATCTCCCTAGGACTTTTGATATCCTGTAAATAAATTGTACAAAGTGTCTGACAGGGTATTAAGAATATGACCCCTGCACAAAACCTCAACTTCTTGGCGTTTCTCCCGTTGTCTTTTCACATCGTCGAATTCATCGTCTTTGGGCGGAGGTATGTCCGGATGATCTGGAGTTAGGACATAGCCAACCTTCAAAGCAGTGAGAAAGAATATTAATTTATCCCTCTAATGATTAAAGTTGGTGCTTGTGCTATCAAGCCTGTCCAATTTTTTGAAATCTTGATTCATCACTTTGATCGTCGATTATTGGGTGGATTCCATTGATACTCAAAATAACACTTTAAGATTGTTAAAATATTGTATATAAAATATATGTACGAATAGGGATGAACCAAAATCAAAGGACTATAAAAACTGAATACGAATATTATTCACGGAAAATAAACGAAAGTTTAAGGCGTAAACCACTTTCCTTAAATGTTGTTTGCCCCCACTATTTTGCTAACAGGTATACGAAAAATTACTTATAGAATACAAGACACAAAATAATAACAACCAAGTAACATATTTTTGGATTGTTATCACAAGAAAATAAATACATGAATGGACACAACTCTTCAATTTGAGACACACCTCTCCAGATGATTCGTGTTCACATAATTACTTGCAATTCATATTATCAATGTATTGACTAGTCACCACGGTATAAACGAAATGGTCAAGTAGTTGTAATCTTTTGACAATATTTATTGTCAACAATGTACTTCCATTGAAATATTATTTATTATCTATATCTATAAGACCTTTTATTATTATTATTATTATTATTATTATTGTTATTATTACAAACTAAATCCCAACAGATTTTAGGAGCTAGGCTTCTTCTTTTGTCTTGAGTTGTTAGGGGCATATAGATTTATGTTGTAGTGATAGTTGGACATGCTTGTGTATTGAACTTACTTGCTGATGGACGTGAAGATACTATCCGTGAATGGAGTCAACCGAGTAGCACGACTTTTGTTCGACCTGGTTACAACAAACGCTCTTTTGGAGTGTAGAAATAATGGCATGACAATTCTAAGGGAGATGATCAAACAAATCCGTAGCTATGATTTTTTTTTTTAATTACTACTACTACTACTATTATTATTATTACTGAAAAAAAAAAAACATTATTGATTGATGGACTATCCTTTTGACATTTGTATCTAGGTTTATATATATTTGAAAGAATTTTGCGGTGAATATCGTGGCAATGGAGACGTGGGGTCAGTCTTTAATAGTTAAGTGTCCATATATTTGATGCATTTGTGCAGCTTACAATATGTAATTTGATATATGAATTACATATAATTAAGTATATTAAATAATATAAGAAGTTGCTTATTGGCCTGAAACCTCTTTACCTTGGTATGTAACAATGTGGGAATAACTATATAAGATGCTTAGATATTCTAGACATAATTTGACAAATTGAAAACAATCAGCATGATCATGTTTTGGTATTAATAAAAATGCATGCTCAATTTTAAAATTCTTCTAATTATAACTTACTTGACTTTCATATGCCTTGGTGCAATTTTCTTGCAAACTTTTAAACACAAAGTGTTTCTTGGCTTTAATTATCTTGTGCTTTCAGTATGTGTTATCTCCCTCACTGTATCCCTTGAAAACAAAGTGGTGGGAAGTTTCCACGATTCCAAACTCAAGAAACTCATCGATTCTTCACTAATACAGAATAAGGATTTCACGTCGGCTGTTTAACGTCGGTTATTTAAAAATCGACGTAAAATGTCTTTCACGTCAGTTTTGAAATAAACCGACGTGATATGTGAGATATTTACGTCGATTAATTAAAAACCGACGTGACTTATAATATTTCACGTCGGTTTTTAAATAACCGACGTGGAAAATTATATTAAAAAAATGTTTAATACAATAAAAATAAATAATAAAACCGGCCCATCCTTATCAAAACAGTGCCCGCTTCATTCACTTCTCCTATTTATCTCTCAGCCCCACCGTCCGTTAGCTTTCAACCCATTGCCGTTCTCAGCCCCGACGATCTCCGAAAATTCCCGTCCGCCCTATAACATCCAAAATCAACCCCTCAGCTCTCGATTTCATCCAACACCTTATAATTGTAAAACCCTAGTTCTGGTCAACGTACACAAACAGCTGAAATAGGAGAAATCGGAGGGGCCCACTTCGTCTCCACTTCTTCGTGCAACGCTGCTGTTCAAATCATTGAATTGGTATGTACGATTAATTGTAATAATTTTATGTGAAAGCTTTAAGATTCGCATTAAATTGTTGATCTGGATCTGATTGATGGTGAGTATTCCGGATTTGATTTCTGTTTGGCTTGTGAAATTGGAGGGCCCTGCTTCGTCTCCCCTTTCATTTGTACGATTGTGTGTGCTTGTTTAATTTACAAGTTAATTTAAGGCTAAATCTAAAATCTCTAGTCAGCGTGTGCTTCGAGCCACTGGGAATATTAGAAACAGAGCGATATTTGCGATTTGTTGCCTCACCATCCCTTGGAAGCTCCGGGATAAATCCTTTGTGCTCAGAAGTTTCCTGGTGATTTAACTCTAATAATTTTTTATTTTAGGCTTCGAAATCTGTGTTTGCAGTAGCATTAATAAGTTTCGTTTGAATATGTGAATTAATCCTGCTATACATATATTGATATATATATTGTAATGATCATTTTCTGCAGCGTGAGAGGGATATTCTGTATTCAACGGAGGATGTGCGTCAAATGGAGTTAGCAATCTGCAGAGGCTTGGAATGGCGGATGCGAACTGTGACACCATTTCTCTTTGTTGGATTTTTCATTCCGTTCCTCGAGCTTCCATTAGCTCGCTCTAGTGTTCATGATTTGATCTACAAATCCCAAAGAGGTACTTAATTAATTTTTGCATTAATTTACGGATTTTTGAACAGTTTAATTAATTTTGCCCCTGGTCGATTATTAATTTGCAGAGGAAAAGAATTTCAGAGTTTTAATTAGTTTCTCTTCGTTAATTATTGATTTTAAATCTAGAATTTTTAATTAAAAGGGCATTTTTCTACAGAATATTTTTGTTGATTTAATTCTTTTCTTTTTCATTTGTTGTACAATGCCTAGACATAGCATTTATCCAATATCGGCTGTCGGTCATTGCGGCGTTCGCCATGCTAACTGTTTCCTCAGGGACAAGGAATAAAGCTTCCATATCATGCAAAAGTTAATTCAAAAACTACCCCTGAATAAATTTGCAATTCTTCTTCAAACATAAACTAAATGAAAAAAGAAAAGCATGGGCTGTACATAGTTAATTTACCCTCTACTCTGAAGCTATTTGAAACCAGGCATGTGTGTCTTGTTMCATTCACATTGTTTACTTGAAATCCCATTGAATTCATTGCCTCCAAATCCTCTGTGTCATTAAATGCATAAAAAAGGTTTAGAACATATAATTCTTAAATGTCCATTTATAATTTGAAAGAATGTCATTTTCTATTAAAATTAAACAAATACTCATACTTCTCTAAAAAAAAATTTGTATTTTTTTTGATGATAATAGTTGGTTTTCTGTATTTATTAATCAAAAATCAAGAAAACCAAGCAACGACTGAAATGTGACTTTTACTTTTGGAAGATGAGAAGACTGAGAGTGCTGCTTGAGGAGTCTTTTGGATAGGAAAACGATGAGGTATGTAAAGTGCTATGGTTAATTTAACTTGGTTGCTATCGATTCTTTTTTATGTCAATTAATATTTCAATTTCTGCAGTATGATCCAGTGGTAGAGATTTTGGATGATGCAGAATGCAGTAATACATGAACTGAATTGGTAGCATGTTGGTACGTTCGATGAGGGAGCTCTGTTCCAGCTTCAATTTATAACCTTTCCACAGATAATGGGAGGTATTGATTACGATGATGATGTCAAGCAGAAAATTTGGTGGCAATACAAGGTCCAGTTTCCTTTATGTAAATTATTTTAAAACTGGTTGACCTACATAATCATTTGGTTCTCATTTTTATCAGATGAAGTAATCTTAAAGCACTATTTGACAATCTAACCCATGGTCTAAGACTCGCAAATTTGAGTCATGTGTTTGTTACATGTTTTTGTTACTCGTTTGAGATGAGGATTGTCTTTGTATCTGCATTAGAAAGCGGACGGATTGGATTATATACGCCTGAATACGGAAACCTTCTAATTTTGAGCATATTTTTAGCTGAAGGTTAGTAGGCATTTATATAATTATTAGTTATTTATTTTTTTGTTGCACGATTTTTGGGTTGTCTTTCTTTTGAATCATAGGCAGTCACCTGAAATTTAAGTTTTAGGGATAATTACAAAACTGGCCCTGAGATTTAGCCTAATTACAAGGAAAACCTAGTTGTCTTTCGAAATTACGAATAACACTTCAATTTTTCTTTTCTTTTCCTCCTGGGGTTTTTGTAATTTTGAAAGAACACCGGGCCTTTGGTAATTTTACAAAACATCCGGGGTAGTTTTGTAATTATTACATGTTTAGCCTAATTACAAGGAAACCATGTTATTCTTCGAAATTAAGAGTAACACTTTGATTCTTTACTTTATTTTTATTTTTTTATTATTGGCTCGAGTAGTTATTGTAATTAGAATGAAAACTGGGTCTTCTAGGTATTAGACAAAACCACGGGGGTAGTTTTGTAATTAACCCATGTTTAGCCTAATTACAAGGAAATCTAGTTAACTTTCGAACTACGAATAAACCTTTTGATGCTTTTTTTTCCTTTTTTTTTTGCCTCAAATAGTTTTTGTAATTTTGATAGAAAAGTGGGTCTTTTTGTAATTAGACAAAACCTCAGGGGTAGTTTCAAGTAGCAGCAATAAAAGAATCAATGGTAGTAATATAGACACCTAAGGAGTCATGAATATACAACCAGGGATCATAGATTCCAAGTTGGGTTGAGACTTAAAATTCATGTAGAACGTGTACTTGATTCATGCTAGATTTATTAACCTGAACCCATTTTTCGTTTAGGTTGTCTGGAACCAAACTTTTTACTTATCCCTCTAATCAAACTTTATACCCTAAGAAAAACTAAACTATATATAAAACTTTAAAAAAGAGCCCTAAAAATTAAAAATCTATTAAAAGAAAACTAAAAAACCCTAAGAAAAACTAAAAAAATAACCCTAAAAAATACTTTTTAAAAAAAGATTTAGGGGAGTGCCTAACAGGAGTATTTGCTTTATCTTTTTTACAGGATATTTGTTTCCCATATCACTTCATATGATTGGCAAGTGTTGATGTTACCTTGACTCTTTCAATGACGGCCAAGCCCAGCGATGATCTTCAGCCCAAGTTATCGAAAGATCTCGTGCAAACAAAAAGAAGCAGTTGTGGTTCGACTCCTTCTCAACCCAGTATTTCTGCAAAAATTTAATCTCTATAAGAATAATAATAAGTGTAGCACAGTATATTGATATTTTTTTTCTTAAAATTATCGACTAATCCAATTTAGGGTACAATATACATGCTGTAATAGTTTATAGCATGGAGATTGTACTAAAGCATACCATATTTTATAAAAATTAAATAATAATAGTAATTTAAAAAAAATCTACTTGCCTTTTTGTTTTGGTTCAAGAAAACATCTGCATAAACTTCTAGTAGTTTCTCGGTTGATGATCTGTCAACTGGTGAATCGGCGTGTTTCAGAATACCTTCGTAGTTATGAGGTAATGTAACTCGTTTGGTACTCTGATTTGGTTTGGGATTAGTTTTATTGCCCTCTGATGCGTTGTTACTAGTTGATCCTTCGTTATTTGGGCCCGCTGCCTCGTTGTGTGATAACCCGGCTCCCATAACGTAGATATTAGAATAAGTGAAAAAATAAAAAAAATAATTTGAAATCTATTCTATTGTGTTCCTGACTCTAAATGCTTCATTTTATATACTGTGTTGCTGTGTTGGAATGTTTACTTTCGGCTTGTGTGTGAGAAAATAACCGAATTCCCTGTTCGATTTTTACGTAGTTTGCGGTCTGGAAAAGGGTTTATATTATGCTTTTTTTTTATTTTTTTTTGTAATTATTATTATTATTATCTTTGGGAATCTGATGCAATGGAGTGATAGGTTTAGCATATTGTGGGAATCAGATGCAGTTTCTTGTTCCTTCGCACTTTCCGTAAAACATAGTAAACTATTATAGCTAAATCGAACCAAATCGGAAATGATAAAATGTGTTCTTGGAGCATAATTTTCTTTGTTTTAGAAAATGATATCCATAAAAAGAGTGAAAATGAAATCACCTTTGTCTGAATATGTCATTCTTGTACAATTGGAATGTGTGTTGTGAACTTGTGATATATTTCATTTTGTGCATGAAAATGAAACTTAGTTTCTTTCATCATTTCTTATGTTTGTGTTACTATTCCTTATTAACTCATAAATCCGTACCATTTCAACAATACAAGCAAACCTTTCATTTTCAATCACAAGGAAGCAAGTTTATTTTATTTTATTTTTGGAAACCAAATACTGTTACAAACAATTCAGAATTGATCATTAGCAAATAAAAATAAATAAATCAAAATAAAAATCCTATTTCTTTTTGTTTCTAACTATGGAGATTCTTTGATGAATACATGGTAAATCCTGAGACCTCCCTTCCACTTCCTACTCCACACCTCGTACAGTTCGAAGTAAACCTTGTCGTCGTCCGAGTTTCGTGCTTTTTGTTTATCGGCCTTCATCAGCCTTCCCGTAACCTCGAACTCACTCGTTTCCTTAGGGTTTCAATGGATATGCGAATAGTTCAAGCAAGCCAGTTTTTTTTCTTTTTTTTTTAAATTTATTTAACAATTATTATTTGTTTATTTATTTAGTTCAAGCAAGCCAGTTTCTTTCTTTCTTTTCTTTTCTTTTTTTTTACATGGTACTTTGAGGTTTTCTTTTTATGGAATGTGCAAATATTTGGGACCCTCACTGTTGAGATTTAAAGTCGGTTAGTATCTCCAGTTTTATATGCATGCTAATTCTCTTAGTGGTGATTGCAGCATACTGTGATACCTCTCCAGCATCTTGTGAGCTTTTCATTGAACATCGTAAGCAGGGCGTTGGAGTTCAAGGTAGACTGCATTGTTCGTGCAAAACTCGTGTTTCATCATTTTGCTGTTTTGAGTCTGATATCTTATTTCTCTTAACAGGCTGACGGTTTTGCCAAAAAGCTTGGTTATGCTGCACCTCTCCAGCTAGACTTATGAAGCTGCAGGTGATATATCCTTTTTAATTAGTTTCTCTTGTGAACTTCATAATAAGTTCTGGAATGGTCAACATTATCACCAAATTATCATTGAGGTTAAATGTGTCCAATATATTTCAAAATTAGAAATAACCCCTTAAATATACTCGCCTCTTGATGGAGCAATTCATGAAATAGAAAAAATATTTAAGGGTAGTATGTTACTTCTTCCGTCCCATAAAGATATTATTACAGTTATTTGAACTTTTTTAGTAGTCTAATCTTTTTGTTATTTTTTATTTATGATTTTAAACTGAAGCACCATTCTGACTAATTATTCTATTAAGGAGGCCAATTGCTGAAAAATCGAGATGATGATTTTCCTTTCTTTCTACTTATTGGCAAATAGACTTGGTTTAATTATTTTTTTATATGTTAAGAATTTTATATAATTATTTGCAGATATTTGGTGATAGCGAATCATTTCCTGAAGAGAGTATCGAAGAAGTTCAAGCTCAGTGGTCGAGTTATCTTCTTGAAATTAAAAAAATGAATCTTTTGTAAGGTTTTAATTATACTCATGTTTGTTTGATCAGTAGAATGTGCAATTAGCTCACTTTGATTTGGTGTTGGGAATTCGAACTATGGATTAGACTCTATAGATTGTGTCGTTGTATTCGACTTTTAGAACATTTATGTTGGTCGTTTGATGTATTCGATTTTAAGACAATGGTTGTTCAATGTGAATTTGGGATTTATTTAATTTATTTTCAACTTTTAGAATTTAGTTTTAAATTAAAAGGGACCACACTAAAAAAACTGATGTTAAACAACATCGATTTTAACATATTGACATCGGTTTTATAACCGATGTTAGACATTTTCACGTCGATTTTTTTGCCATTCAACGTCGGTTTTGCAACCGACGTTTAAACCACCGACGTGGAAAGTCAAGTCGGTTTCTGGAAACCGACGTGGAAAATTCACATCAGTTTTCTGAAAACCGATGTGCATTTTCCACATCGGTTTCCAGAAACCGACTTGACTTTCCACGTCGGTGGTTTAGACGTCGGTTGCAAAACCGACATTAAATGGCAAAAAAACCGACGTGGAAAGGGCAGTTTGTAGTAGTGCTTATTCATCTGGAAATTCTAATCACCACCAACCTAGCTACAACATTCCGAGTTATATTGATGGAGCAAATTCACCTGACTCTATCCATACGACATTTCATTTATGTATTTTTCACAACTCATCGACTAGAGGTACACGCTAGTCGGGCGTGAGTTTGTGGCCTAGCTCTAGAGCACATAAGTGAGCCTTAATCATGTGGTAATATTATATATATTTCTCATAGTACATAACTATAAAATTTAGGGGAAATTGTCAAATATTTCACCAAATTGGGGTGCATTTGTCAATTAGTGGTAAATCTAATATTAAGTTAAGTAGTCCCTTATTTTTGTCAAATACTCTAAAATTATGACATGAAAATACCACAACACCCTTACTATGAAAAAAAATAAATTAATAATAATAATAATAATAATAATAATAATAATAATAATAATAATAATAATAATAATAATATATTGGGCAACAAGGTGGCTGCCAAATTTTTCGGCGAGTTATTTTTTACAATTTTTTTTGGGCCAAAGAAACTTATTACTATATGTTCAAAATTTCTTATTATATGTTCGAGAATCTCTTACTTAATGTCCAGAAGATTTACCAAATTTTTTTAGTATATGTGCGAATTTCTTACTTGATAACAAAAGTTATTTTATTTGATTGCAAAAATATCTTATTTGATATGCAAATATTGTTATGTATTCTTACTTATTAAACAATTTTTTTTTTGCCAAAATAAAATCTTACTTGATAACAAATTATTGTTATGTGTTTCTTACTTAATGCAACAATAGATAATTTCTTACTTTATAATGATATTTTTTAGTTTATTTTCAAAAAGGTAAGAGAATTTGTACATTATGTCCAAAAAAGCAATAAGAATTAATATTTTATGTCCAAAAAAGTAAGAAAACTTCTAAATTCATGTCCAGAAATTTCTTAATTTTTAGTTATACTCCTTATGTTATGACCGAAAATGTAAGAAAACTTTTTACTCTATGTCGCAAAAAGCAAGAAAAATTCTTCATTTATGTCCAAAAAAGTAAAAAGATTTCTTACTAAATGTCAAAGAATTACTAATTTTTTAGTTAAATTCCTTACTTTATGTTTTCAAAAAAAATTGGCCCAATTTTTTTTTCTAGGCAGAAAAAAAATCTCGCTAATCTTTTTTCCCGACGCACAACAGCCAGATACTCGTCGAAGGCGGCCGAATAGTGGTCAACAACAATGACGGTGGGGCAGTCACCGTTGGCTGACGGGGGTGGTGGTGGTTATTGATATTATTATTATTATTTATATTAATATTATTATTGTAATGAAGTTAACCTTGTAATTGTATATTTTGGGTTTGACTATTTTACATTAATATAATTACTAAGTATTTAACAATCTTTTATGGTATATTTGGCCATTGCCCTAGAATTTATTATATGATATAAAAAGCAATTTAATAAAATTAACCCAATAAATTCAAAATCATGTTGAAGCCAAGACTTTAAAAAATATTGCATTGGTTACTTCCAAATGATTTCTTATTATATATTAAATTTTGTTAATTATATTATTTTCAAGAGTAACATATTTCACAAAAATAAAATTAAAAACCACATTATTTATCTTAGGGAAAGGACACCTAAGCAACGTAGTTAGGTGGTAGTCAGTGCCTAATTGCCCGAGTGTATAGAAAGATCGATGTTGCCGAAATTATGGCATTAAAAACTACGTAAGCGTCGCCTAAACAGCTCTAGACTGACTTTTAGAACAATAGATTTCATAAGTATATAATGCATACATGTAAACAAAATTAAAATCCAACAAGTACGACATTTGAGTCTATATTGCATTAGGTTTCCACTTAAACATACTTGCTGGCCAGTACTTAAAAGTTTAGAGGAAGCTTTATAACAACATGTACAGTTGAATTAGCATGAGTATTTGAATATTGAGGAATGAGTGATTTTCATTAACACAATTGTGAGGTATTTACACAAGTGTCAAAAAGAAAAAAAAGGAAAGGATACACAAAGATAAAAAAAAATCAATGATATACAAGATCAATAAATCACAACAATGATTTTCAGGATATTCTAATAGGCCCCCTCAATATGGTGATCCATCGGAGATACCAATATCGACCATTAGGAGACGAAGTCGCCGGTGAGAGAGCGACATTAAGAGCGCATCGGCAATCTAAACGGAAGACGAGACATGTGAGACACACAATTGATAACGCTGGACAAGATCACGAATGAAGTGATAGTTGCTTGCTATATGCTTCATCCTCGAGTGGAGAACAAGGTTGTCACATAATTATGTTGCCCAATGTTGTCACAGTAGATGGAAGGAGAATTTGGAAGTGGTACATGGATCTCATTAAGTGAAGATCGAACCTATAAAACGTCCAAATCTGTAGAAGTGATGGCTCGGTATTCAGCCTCAGTTGAAAATCGAGCAACTGATTATTGTTTCTTAGAAATCCAAGAGATAGGGTTGGGGCCAAGAAACAGTACAAAGGCCCCCATATATGTGTGGTCATCATAATTAACAGCCCAATCGACATCAAAGAAATAGTGAAGTGAAAGTGATGAATTATGTCAAAGACAAACTCCAATGTCACGAGCGTCATTAAGATAATGCAAGAGGAATTTTGTCGTGGCCCATTGAAATTCCTAAGGAGAATGAATGAGAAAGTTTATTGAGGCAAAAATAAGAGCTAGGCAAGTGAGAAACAAGTACTGTAAGCCACCGACGAGTTGCCAATATGATGTGGCATCCATGGGGGCTGTGCCATCGTGGAGGGATAGGGTTTTACCGATAAAGAGAGGTGTTTGTGCAGACTTTGAGGACAACATGTTGTGGCAGTAGAGGAGGTCAACCACATACTTGTGTTGTGACAGTTGGCACGAGAACGTGGTGTGATGGACCTCGATGCCAAGGAAGTAAGATAGGGAGCTAAGGTTTATGATAGAGAAGTGGTGCGCAAGTGTGTCAACAACCGGAGAGATAAAATAAGGGGTATTTCATGTGATAATTAAGTGATCCACATAAATAAGAAATTGATCCATGAGACCGTCTTGATGATAAATAAATAAGGAGGTATCCGATTTGATGTTGACAAATCCAATAGAGTAGGCAGCAACGGAGCTCACAATACCAGGATCCGGGGCCTTGTTTAAGACCATAAATGCCTTATTCAAATGACAGACATAAGTAGAATAATTCTTGTCAACAAAATTTGGAGGTTGAGCCATAAAGACTGTTTGTTCGTCGAGATGTCCATGCAGAAATGCATTATTAACATAAAGTTGGCGGAGTGGCCACCCTCGAGAAACCTCTAAACTCATAAAAACTCAAATGGTGGTAGGTTTGACTACCGGACTAAAAGTATAGAAGTAGTCCACACCTGGATGCTAATGGAAATCTTAGTCACTAAATGTGACTTGGACTTGTCAAGAGATCTATCGGGTTTGTGTTTGACATGAAAGACCCACTTAGAACAAAAGAGATTCTGATCCACTGAGGGGGAAATAGATCCCATGTGCCATTCCGAAGAAGAGCATCAAATTCAAAGGACATAACCCAGTGCCAATGGGAGTCGACTAGAGCTTGAGTAACACTCGTGGGCTCAAGGTCAGGGAGTATTTGTGTATGCAATTTTTACCATGTGTTTTCATATGGTGATTATTTGGGTTTTCTAGGGTAGGATGGGTTGGCTGAGCCGATGGCCTGGGTGATAGCATAGTGGATGATGAGAGATTTCGGGTGACATGACTAAGGTGCCGACAGTTATGCCACTAGCAGTGTTGGTGATGGATCATCAGAGGGAGCAGGGGGCGATATAGGCAGCACGACCAGCGTGGTGGTGATGACTAATGGTGGTGTCGAAAGCAGGAGCGAAACTAGAATAGAGTTAGAAGATAACGAGGTGGTGGACGGGAACGGAACAAATAGAAAGACATTTTCCACGAACTCAACTTGACGAGACACATAGGACTTTGAGGAGATGGTATCATAACAAATATTGACACTTTCTTTTAGCGAGCAGCCTAGAAAGACACACTCCTTTGAGAAAGGCTCAAGTTTGTGGGAAGTGTATGGACGGAGCCACGAGAGGCATTGATAACTAAAAACTCAAAATTTGGTGAGGTTAGGTGGGAGACAAAAATGAAATTAGAAGGATGAGACACTGTCAAGATTTTTCTTTGGCATCCTATGATGAGATAGGTGGCGGTGGCAAAGACAAACGGCCAAAACGGGGAGTACTCTTGATGGACAAGAGTTAAGCCATCTCAATAATGTGTCAATGATGGTGTTCGGAAAAACCATTATGTTCGGGTGTGTGGTGAGATGACTAATCCCTTCGTATGACAAACGGTCTTAAGGCAAGGTACTCCCCCTATTGTCAGAGAACAGGGTAATTATACGATGGTTGAAAAAGTTTTCAGCTAGCAGTTTAAATCTTAAAAGAAGGTGTGTAGGACATCAAATTTTTGTTTTAATGGGTAAAAAAATATAGGGAAAAAGATTCTTTACCACCTGTACTTATAGCGTTTTTATGGTTTGCAACCTAATGTTTTTTTTTGTTGTTATTAACAACCCAAAGTATGCGGGTTTTGCTCTTTGCAACCTTCAGACAATTTTTCATTGGAAAAATGGTTGAATCGAAGCACGTAAACCTCATGCGTCATTCTAAAAATATGAAAATATTGCCCAACATAATAATTGGTGATGAGACATGAGGTTTACGTGCTTCGATTCAACCATTTTTTGAATGAAAAACAGGCTGAAGGTTGCAAAGAGCAAAACCCGCATACTTTGGGTTGTTAATAACAACAAAAAAAAAACATTAGGTTGCAAACCATAAAAACGCTACAAGTACAGGTGGCAAAGAATCTTTTTCCCAAAAATATATATTTTATTAATCTATCAACAAACACGACAAAATGTTTAAAACCATCCATTGAGGCCACTGGTGAAGACCAAACATGCAATGAAATTAATTCAAGAGGCCTTGATGAAAATAAGGACGACTCAAGAAAAGGAATTTTATGACTCTTGTGAAATTTGAACGAGCTACACACGACAGTGTAATAGGAGCATCCGTCGACAAAAGGATCACCCTAAGATGATCATTTCATGGCTATTGAGAACGAATTAATCAGATGGTTCTATTTCTCAATATTTCTTACTTGCTCCTATGGAACCAAGGTCGAAAAGATTGAAAAAATCAGTCATTCACAACCATTGATGAAGGATTCCTTTGAGATAACTTATTTGATAACATGGTAAACAAACTTGAAGACTTTAAATGAATAATAATTTTGATTTAAGGTGACCAAGGCTCAAATGACATAAAGAAATGGAGGGTTTAACAATCACCAGTCCCAACGGTGAATATTTGGCAACCGTATGCATCAGCCTTGATAGACTTCATATTTATGTTTGTCGCGAAGTAGAAGAGCTCCCGTCTGACGGTCCATCACCTGAAAATCATTTATGGAAAATGTAACATTAGCAACATTCAATTGGCATAATTTATAGATAAAACTTAAGTTTGTGGACATTTGAAGACACATAAAGTATCATGGATTTTAAGGTTGTGGGATAGAGTAGAGTTGGGGGAGCCCGTATGAGTGATTCACAAACCGTTACCATTCCCAATGATGACATCATTGACACGCTCATAGGGAGAGTGGAGAAATAAACTGGCAATATCTATGGTAACATGATGTCACACACCACTTTCACGGATCCATGCACCATGAGATAGGGCAACAGTGATATGATAAGTTGCGGGCATTGAGGGATGGGCATATGGGGGACGGTTGATCCAAACCTTTGTGCACCCCTTTTAAGATATTTAATTTAAAAACACGTAAGTTTGCTCGCATTAGTACGAGGAAATTGTAGGGTGGTGAGTTTGACTCAAGTCGATTCTCTCGAGGAAACAACTGTTTGGTCTCTTGGATGTTTTCTCAATTTACGAACTAGCATAAAATACATGTACATCGGGGGGTTTAAAAGATTTTGATTTGATCATTATAAACTAAGCAATCTTGAAACTAAGACTAATTAAACTAATTACTTTAAACTATATTATCAACTACGATGCTATAATTAAACTATTCGAACTTAAGAACTAAGAAGTAAAAGCAGCGAATCTAAGAACAGGAATATAATTAACTATCATGAAGCAATTGAGTTATAAGAATCTAAAAACGAATAATTAAGCATAAATCAAATCGCATAAGTAAACTAGATTAATCCAATATCCAATATCCAAGCATGGAAGAATTAAACTAATTAAACTAGTTCTAGAATTAACTAAGAATTTAACTACGAAATTAACTAAGAAATTAACTACGAAATTAACCAAGTGTTTAGAGTACTTATTGTAACTACTGAAAGCGGTAAAAATCTCCAGCGAATCCGGAGTTTGGAACGAAATCTCGATTTGAAGTGATTCTTGAGCGTAAGAATCTTGAATCTTCAATCTTAATTTCCGGAGTGTATAAATGTGTTGTTTGTGTTCTGGCTAACCCTAAGAAGTGGTCTCTGCTCGTAGATAGTCGTGTCTCTTTTAAAAATCCGAAATATGAAGGGTATATGTAGATATATCATGTCTTGGCGCACAAGAAACCCTAAAAATGCATTTCTGGCAGCCACGTCGACATCGCGTCGACTGACGCATGCTGGCTCTCGGCGTCGACGCTGCCTGGGTGCTCGCATCGACTGACGCGGTCATGGATCGATGCAACTGCAAGTTGCGTCGACTTGGCATCGACTGACGGACTCTTGGATCGACGCAAGAGCGTCGATTGTCGCTTGCAGGGGTCAGCATCGACATAGCATCAATAGATGCTACTGAGAGTCTGTCTCATTTTTTCGATCTTTCTGCTACTCGTTCACCGGAAAGCTCGTTCTCCACTCTTGAACATCAAACTTCATCTATTTACGCGCTGAACTCTTCCGGTTACTTAGCTGTAAGGTGAAAAATAACAAATAATCACCTATTCTCATCAATTATGATCAAAATACAGTAAAATAAGCTGGAAATATAAAAATACGGAATTAAGCTTAAATCATCCAACTTATACCCAAAACAAACAGAAAAAGAGCTAAAAAAACTAATAAAAATAAGGACAAATCTACGCTAATCAACGGTGTGCATCCGTTGGTTCCAAAGTCAAAGACCATGGGAGGTGTTGAAACGTAGGGCATTGACGAGCACAATGGGCCATATCATTGCACAATTGACACTTGCCAAGATATAACTTTGGGCCGGAGGAGTAGGATGTTGAGGAAGTGCGAGACTGGTATGGATGTCTAAGATCCCCATGACCACTGCAATTTGATGGTGTCGATTGGCTGCATGGCTTCTGATGCTGGTATTGTCGAGCGACTAGAAATTCAAAAACCAAATGAGGAGAGGCGGATATGGAAGTCATGGAAAGATGGGCCTCAAGGTTGAGAAGTTTCTCATGCAATTCATCGAACGAAATAGGGTTTTTCCTTTCCTGAATTGCATTGGCAAGTTCTTGGTAACCTTCATCAAGACCGTGTAAAACCTTAATCACGAGATCCTCCGAGTCGACGGTAGAATCCATAAGTCTAAGTTCGTTAACAATAGACTTGATTTCTTGCATGAAATCGGTAACGAATTTGGTGCCTTTCACGGGGTTGTGAAAACGTTGCTTGAAGCAAGGATGCGACCACGAATGGGCTTCGCATAGGTTTTTGCTAATAGGAAAAAACTTATTGTCCCCCAAACTATAGCCATTTTCATAGTTTACCATACAAACTATTATTAGTGACAAACCACCTTATGAACCATGCGCAATTTGCAGTTTACCCACTAAACCAGATATTTTATGATTTTATGCCAAAACCAGATGATGTGGCACAATTGGGTTGTGTCACATCATCCGATTTTGGGTACAAAACTACAATAATCTTGGTTTAGGGTGCAAAAAATAAATCACGCATAGTTTGTATGGTAGTTTGTCACAAATAATAATTTTTAAGGTAAAATATGAAAAAGCAATAGATTGGGGGCCAAAAAATAATTACCCCTTGCTAATATTTCCAAGGATTCACGAGATGTGGTGGTAGTAATAATGAAGAAGATGAGTGACGGGGTTAAAGACCCAATAATGGCGTTAAACAATAATTGGTCTTGTCGAATCCAATGGGTGTACTTTGGATTCGGCTTAGAGGGGCCGCCAGTGGTTTTGACAAGGCACGACGGACATGGCGTTGTGACATCAATGTACCCCATCAAGTCGTATTCAGTGATGAGAGTTTGAGATTGAAGACGCAACATGGTGTAGTTGGTTGTGTTGAGTTTGAGAGGGACTTGGGCAGATACATTAATTGAAATGAGAGGAAAGCTTTCATGAGATGTCAGTGTGGCGATGCATGCCATGAGGAGGGGCCGGAAAAAAAATAGGATTTCTAGAGTTTAGAAGGAGGATCTTTTTAAAGCTTGATACTGCGAAGAATGTGGAAGAATGAATGATTCTCGTTAACACGATTATGGGGTATTTATACAAAAGTCGACAAGTAGAAAAAGAAAGGATACACAAATATACAAAGAATAAAATCAAATCATAATAATATACAAGATTAACAAATCACAATAATCATTTTCAAGATATCATAATATATTTTAGGAAGCAGTTTCAAGCACTCCTAAATCTATATTTAGTAAATAAGTATCAAAACAAAAACAAAAGGTAGACATCTCGAGAGAGATTTTTATGAATAAATTTCTAGGAATATCCAATAAATTTATTAGGAAGTCCCTAGAAATCCTCTAAAACTACTTGACATCCACGTAATCATTTACCCTTGTGTTAGCATAAATAGGCATGGCGCCGAGGGATCATTCGTTCGAGTTTCGGAGTTTGACCATTTCTCTGATATAAGAGAGTATTTTATTGGTGGTTTATACAAGTAAGTCAAATGTGGTGTTGACCACCAACAAAATTAAATATAAATGTATATGTAAAATTGTGAAAGAAATAGTCGTACAAAACAAACTTGGTTTGTTTTGATTTTATTAATAACAAATTAATAGAGACATGCAATTCTTTCGCATTCAACATGCATTCCATGGAATCCAGCTTCACTAGCCGATTTTTAACACAAATAAAAGAGTTAGCTTAGCTTTCAACAGTTTTAATATTTCCTTATAAAGTTATTATTAGCCTTGACCAGTCTCAATCGTTGTCTCTGATAACAAACCCAAAACAAGCTGATCTATTCGAGTTGAGTTTGAACGTATTTAGTGGTGGTGGTGACCATCTAATCTACTCGTCCCTCCCATGACCATCCTTTTGTTTTGCGGTCTTCACATAGAACTTTTGAGCTCTCATTCGAATCTCTTCACCATTAAACTGCACATGCTCAAAATAAAATTTATTTCAGGCATGCCAAATACACCAGGCTATGATAGTCAACAATGCAACAACCTCCTCCAGCTCCAGCTGGGGGTGGTTTGACATAATGCACCATGAGAAGTTCTTGAAGGTCGCGAATTCACACAATGATGTATTAATCCGGAGAGGGCTATGAATCTTAATACACGTGGTTAATTACATGGAAATCGAGCATCAAATGAGCAAGAGTTTCCACACAGTTCACTTAATTAGATCCATCACAAAAGTTCCCTTTGTATTAGTTGATCCTAGGGATGGAAATGGGCCGGGTACTAGACGATCTGAACCTGTACCCACACGAGTCATGGGTCGGGTTGGGAGGCCCCATTATAATAAACTTTAATTTTTTATTATCAAATATAAAATTATTTTAATATATAATAATCAAATAATATTACTATAAAAATTATATATAAGATTAACCATTAATTAAAAACAATAATAAAGAAAAAAAATAAAATTATCATATATATATATATATATATATATATATATATATATATATATATATATATATATAAAAGCTTAGTTATCAGTGTTTTTTTTAATTTTTAATTTTTTTTATTAATATATGTTATTCATAAATAATATCATTATCAATATATATATATATATATATATATATATATATATATATATATATATATATGGTGTGTGTGTGTGTGTGTGTGTGTGTGTGTTAAATATAATACTAAAATATAAAAAACCTAAATAATAATATGAAGTATATATTTAAAATATATATAAAACATAAAATTATTGTGCGAGGCGGGGCGGACCAGATACTTGCGGGGCAGAGATGGTACTCGGACCCGCCCTGCCCGGCCACGCCACAGGTCACGAGGCGGACCACCCCAAATGGTACGGGACTAGATAGGGTGGGGCTTGGCCAGATTATCATCCCCAGTTGATCCTTAATCAATAACACTACAAAAAAGTTTGGAAGCACCGACGGGTATTGTTGGCGGACATGTGACTGTCTGCATATACCGAATACTCTTCGACGACCTTAACAATACTAACAGGCTACCAACATTTGAAGATCGTCGACAAATGTAAGTGTCAAAAATTAGCAACAAATATGCCGATGGCTCACCGATAAGGTCTACTACCGATGAGTGGTGCCCATCGACAAAATCATAATTTTTAAAAACATATATTTACAACTAAATGTAAATGGGTCACCGACGGCCTCATTCACCAACGACTCCCGCCCGTCATCTATTTAAAAAAAATGGGGTGCTGATGGCACTTATGACCATCGACAAAAATACTAATATTATCCGCCCAGAGCCCCATCATCTCGGACAAAAAGAAAAGGAAATAAATGTTATGACCCGGGACGGGAATATAAAAACTTTTTTCTCAGGCGAGCTTTCTCTCGTAAAGCCAAAGCCGCCCCATGACAAGGGCCTGGAGGAGAAAAGTACATGGTAAATAGACCTTGGTCGGATCCGAGTTGGGATAGTGGGGCCCATTCAACATTAGTTCTGAAAGGGTTCACTCATTCTGGAGGGACCATTCAGTACGCTCATCAAACAACAAAAGAAAGCCAGTTGATGTCTCAAACTGAGATGCAAGAGCCACTGTGGATTCTCCAATCAGCCCTTTTTCTTGCTGTTCATACTCGGGCAAGCAAGTATAGTGAATCACATAAGGGAAAAAACTCTTTGCCACCTGTACTAGTAGCGTTTTTATGGTTTCAACCTAATATTTTTTGTTGTTGTTATTAGCAACCTAAAGAATGCGCATTTTGCTCTTTGCAACCTTCAATCTATTTTTCATTCAAAACATGGTTGAATCGAAGCACGTAAACCTCTTGCCTCATTCTAAAAACATGAAAACATTGCCCAATATAATATATGGTGATGAAGCATGAGGTTTACGTGCTTCGATTCAACCATTTTTTGAATGAAAAATAGCCTGAAGGTTGTAAAGAGCAAAACCCGCATACTTTGGGTTGTTAATAACAACAAAAAAAACATTAGGTTGCAAACCATAAAAATGTTACAAGTACAGGTGGCAAATTTTTTTTCCCATCACATAAATAAGCCCCTACACACCAGCACGCGGATAGATAGGGCGTGCGAAGCGCGAAGTGGATGGATGTCTGAGTGGTTGAAAGAGTCGGGTCTTGAATCGGGGAGAAAAAGAAAAATAACAAAAGGACACCACCGCAACCGGTCGCGCCACGCCACCACGGCTCAGGTCACCAGCAACGTCGCACCACCACCGCACGCCGCCTCTATGAGGGTTTTGTTCTGTATTTTTGTTTAACTTAAATTAATTTTGTTTTTAAACTAATTGTGCTTTAATTGTGATTTTTATTTAATTTGAGTTAAATTTTGAATGAGGAGCAGGTGTACATTTTTTTTGAATTTGGGTTAATTGGGTTTTGAATTTTGAAATTAGGGTTTAGTTAGAAATTAATCAAAAATTAAGTTTCAATTGTAATAATATAGATAATTATGACTATTTTAAAAATTAGGATTAGATATGAGGCAAATTAGCAAGTATTTTGAAAATTAGGGTTAGATTTGCGGCGAATTATCAATTATATTAAAAATTATATCTCAATTGTAATTATTTAAATAATTAGGGATTATTTCAAAATTTAGGATTAATTTTGAGACGATTTAGCAATTATTTTAAAAGTTGTATTTCAATTATAATTATTTAGATAATTAAAAATTAAGAAATAAGGTCATATTAATTGGACATCCTCAATTTGATTTTCTAAAACATTTAATACTACAACAAACTAAGTAGTTAATACAATAATAATTAGTTATCGCGAATATGACCTTACTCATCTACTTATTTGCAATGTTGTACACTTAAAGTTGGGTTATTATAAATTATGCAAATAATATGAACTTATTTCTTAACTGAGCTAGTTGCGAATCCATTTATTTTATATTAACATTTTCATGTCAGGAGCTCAGGATCGTGGTCAAGTTTAATTGATTTTACAATTACGTAATTATGTTGTTAATTCGACTTCTTGTTGCGTGAGGTCGTACTTTGATTAACTTATTTCTAGCATTTAATTACTTCCTTTCTCGTGGTCGCTTCAATCATTTATTTATTAAAATAAAAATTTGTTTATAGTGCTGCGCAAAGAAAAATGTTGATTTTTTACTAAGCACTTAACGTTTCTCCTTTTATTTTATCACTACCGCAATATACGTGAGGGTATACATATAAAAAACAATACACGCACATATATATAAATTATAGTATTGAATATTTAAGTATTATATAGTTTTTAAAAGAATATATATATAACAATAAAGTGAAACACATTATTTAATTTACATGTCGGAAAATTTCATTACAAACTGTATTATTAACTTTATTTACATATCTAATGTCTTTGTCACAACACAGTATTCTCAATCATTTTCTCTTTTTTACTCTTTTGACACATAAAGTTGTCCATGACTAACCGGTGGTAATAAACTCATCATTATTCGGAGCTATACCGAAATTAGAGATGATTTTGAAACCTCTTTTAATGATTTTTTCTATTTTCGGGACTTGAATTTTTTCAATCCGAGCCTAAATTTTATCATACTGCATTTAGAAAAAGTGTACATACTTTAATTTATTGTTCAACAACAAAAAAAAAAAAAGAAGCTTAAATTATTATTAACAATACTAAAAAGTAAAACTTACATTCTCATCTATCAGAACTACTTCCATAGTTCGATTTTCGCCTGAATTATAATAAGAATATGTATTCCACACCAGGCCATTAAATCTTTTTTCTTTCTCTAAGATAGTGATTTCGATTTCTTCCTTTTAGACGCTAACAACGAACGTGTAACTTACATGTTTCTTTTTCAGGGGTAATATTACATATGAAATAATTGTATTTCAAATTTTAAACTGGACCTAATGGGGAGTTTTAAAACGGATGGGCAACTAGTAAACTAATAACGAAACAGTTATATGTAGTATAATATTATTAGTATAATCAAATAAAGTATAATAAATAGATATTCAACCCAAAATTACAATTCTTTTGTGCTCTTGTGTCTTATTAACTTTTAAAAATAAGCTTCATAAATGACTTCATATATCTCAAGGTATGCAATATATCGACATCCTAAATGACCTTGCATGAGTGACTTATTAATCAGCACCAAACCATCAGGAAGTACAATTTTGAACTTCATCCACCAATTATTTTATTTTAGCATATTTCAAATTCTGATACACAAAATACAAGTCATGAACTTGCACATGAATCCAGTATTTATAGTCTAGAAGATAGATAAGGACTATGATCATACCAAAGCAGGGAAAAAATTAAATCATCGGCTGATATTTGAACTCCAGATAGCCTACAAAACAACAAGAGCAGTAATGAGCGAGATTTGAATAACACAATTATAAGGAAGTCACTAATGCAGAAATTAATTGTATGCACATGACTGAAGTATGCAATAGTTGGTTATTAGTTAATATTAAAAACTAATGCCTGTGACTGACCACTAAACTCGATAATAATAAAACCCATTTGGTTTAATTTGCAAAAAAAATCTTCTCACTGTTTGACAATCTAAAATGAGAAAATGTAAGATACAACCTTTTTTTTCAATGTTATTTCCAAAAATTCTAATGGTCCATATATTTTCATGTGCCTTTAATCTAATTTCTAAAACTGACTTTTAACAGAACACATCATAAAACAAATGATTCTTCGTATTAAAATATAATAATCAAAATGATAAGAATGATAAGCTGCAATAGAATCTTCTCCCTATAAAAATGATAAGAATAGGCATACATACATTCAGTATTAATACAAATAATTAAAACATCAAGATATTTAGAACTCCAAGTACATTCAGTATCAATATCAGATTACATATCTCCAAAAATCATATGGACAAAATTAATCGAACAAAAATTGAGAAGTTTAACAAATTGAAAGCTAAAAATACCACGCAAATTAGATTATTGGGACACATAGGAAATGGTATCGATCCTCTTTTCGGATAGATTCTCCCTCAGATCGGCGGCAGATGTCTAATTGTCCAGGCAGTAATAATAGTATCTTGTACCTGAACCGGTGGCTCACTTTTTCTAAGTAATGGGGAAGAGGACCAAAACATTAAGATTTCATCAATAGGAACGGAATTCGTGTGATTATATACAATAACATTGTTAGAATATTTTTTAAAATTCGAATAAAGATAAGAAATATTAATATAATCAGCAATAGATCAATCCATCGACAAATGATAATAAATAAATAAAGTACTATGAATACAGGTAATTATTACAGTTCTCAATAGATAAATCCATCAACAAAATATAATAAATATAAAAAAATAATCAAGAATTGCAAATTTCAGCACTCCCAAATAATCGTTACATGGTATGATTGCTGGAAGCTCTTAGACACCAACTGTCATCTATCAGTTGAATTCTTCAACTAAATTTATTGGAGGGTGGTTTTTTTATTAGGGTTTATATGTAGGATTGTGAGGAAAAGAAATTCGTAATCGATTAGTTTTTCAAAAAATAAAAGAAGAAGAAGAATGGTAGATAAAATTGATATATGGGAAGCAGTTTTCGTGAACGACAGAAGAAGAAGAAGAACAAGAGAGAGAGAGAGAGTGTAGAGAAAAATAGGATAGACATGGAGAGAGAAGAATAATAAAAGTAAAAAATAAATGAAAATTTGGTAAGACACATAAATAGATTAAGAAAAAAAAGGCAAACACTTGGGTAAGTCCAAATTAACGGGTCTCTCCCGTTAGACCAACCCATGACCCGACCCATACTCGACCCGATGACATTATTGTAATTTGTCTAATTATATCAAATTGACGCGTTGGCATTATTCACGCAGATTTCTACCATTTTCCCCCAAATCCCTTACACCACCACCGTTTCCCCTCACCCCAAACCCAGCTTCGGCGAAATTCACCATTTCCCCTCCGCCCCAAACCCAGCTCCGGCGAAATTCCGAAGCTCTCTCGCACCGACCGGTGAATATTGATTCACGGTTGCCTCTACGCTTCTACTGGCGATCTTTTTAATCCACGGTCCGCTTCTCAGTTTTCCGCCGAGCACCGCGTCCGTTTGTCACATTTTCAACGAGCACCGACGACTTGTCCATTACAGTTGATTTATCAAAGGTAAATTTATTTTGATTTTAAGATTTCAACTTCGAATTAGTATTTTAGGGTTAACTATTTTTCTATTTTTTGTTGTCGCATATTATTCCAATTTAGGATTTTAGACGGATTTCGAAAAATAATTTCATATGCAATGTTGTTCTCAGACGAATTTAATTTAATTAGTGTGTGAGCTTGTCAATGTTGTAGTTGATTGCATTTCTAACAGGAACACAAATCCCAATATGCAAAATAGGAACTGTGAATGCGGTTAAAAGATGTCCTCAGTGATTACTGTTAAAACTTATGTCCTCAGTGATTAGTATTCAATCTGATGAAATTTTGAGAAAATGATTTTTTTGTACTGTTGGAAGTAGAATATATTTATTTTGTGATTCTTCTCCCTTTACATGGAGGATGTATCATGTGTCAGCTGTAATTTTGAAGATAATATGATGTTAATTAACAGAGCAAAAGTATTATGATGTTTGCTCCAAATCTCAAGGGTGTAAACTTGCAGATATAAAATAGTTGGATTGTGATACTTGATCTCAAGGTGCAAATCTGCAAATCTATAATTATGATGCCTGCTTTACAGTCATATCACATTGTATTCGACTTGAGAACTTAAGATGTGCTGTGGATCTACTAAAGCAACTGAAGGATAAATACATGAGTTCTAGGGTCGCCCTAGAAGTGATGTTTGATGAGGCATTTTGTTTAGGGAAAAAGATTGTAACCATCCTGTACTATACACATTTTTTGAGTTTGCATCCTAACGTTTTTTTGTAATTTAATGCATCATGTACTTCAAAAAAAATTGAAAGTGCATCCTCCGACAAGCCAACTCGTCGAAACTCACCTAATCTCGCGAGTGACATTGCATATTTTCAAACCCGTATACTTTAGGTGAGTTCCGGTGAATTTATTATTTATTTAAAACTAGTTCCGGTATATTTTATTAAATATGCAATTAAATATACAAACTCACCGAATTTATTATTTAATAAATAATAAATTTTATTTATTTAATAAAACTAGTTCCGGTAAACGTTAGGATAAAATATGGTTTGCATATTTATTTAATAAATTCTAGTTTTTATTTAATAAAACTAGTTTTTTCTAAATTTTGTATAGTACACAGGATGCATTAAATTACAAAAAAAACGTTAGGATGCAAACACAAAAAACGTGTATAGTACGGGATGGTTACAATCTTTTTTCCTTTTGTTTATTTGCGGAGAAAGGATCAACATACATGCAGTTTAGTCTCGATTTGCTTCGAGCTATCAATGAAAGACTTGGTGTTCACCCTTCTCGGAAAAGTCTGGATTTTCTCTTAATTGCTTGTGTTAATGCTAAGGATTCAAAGGCTTCATTTGTGGTTTAGAAAGAATATGAAATAGCTAGCCTTTCTTACAACAGTTTATCTTTCGTAAAGATAGATCAGGCTCTTATGTCTTCAGGAGATAATAAATATGCGGCAAGAATATTGAGTAAAATACATAAAGATGATCCCCATGTCTGCTATGTTGTCAAAGCATGTGAAAAACCATATATTAAATCTCCACCAGTCGAGAAAAAGCAAAAGAAGAAAAAAAGAAGGCACTTATGGCAACATTGTGGCTGATGGATGTGTTAGAAGCAAAAACCAAGTAACAAAAGACGCGAAGAACATTGTATATCATTGTAAAGCATGCATACAGGGCAATTATTTATTTGAGAAGGCCCTTTTTACTCTAAGTTGGGTCTTTTTTGTGAACGGCTGATATTTTAAAAAGCTCTGGTTAAAGCGTCGCATTTTGATGACTGTATTGATATTGTGGCTCGGTGCCCAGATTAATCTGCTGAAGTTGTAAAAAAAAGTAGTGAACTAGGTTTGTACCCAAAAGAAAAAAAAATAACTCTATATACACGTACAAATTGGAGCAAACAACACTGATATTTACGATTTAAAAAGGAAAAGTGGCTTCATTGTATTCGACTCTTTTGGATTTAGAAAATCCTAATGATTTTGAAATTAGTTTTATTGTAATTACTTATGACTTTGTATGAATTGTATGTTGATGCGATATAGGAAAATCTGACTATTTTATGTATGTATATTATTTTGATAGTGTATCTAATTTTTTTTATATGTTTATATGGCTGCGTGGTGGAAGACATTTATTTTATATGTATATATATATATAAATACTTAAGTTATCTGTTGTGATACAGGATAAGCGAATCAGTTGTGTCTTTGGTGCATAGTCGAGAAAATCTCGAATGTAGTGGGCATATCCTCACGTTGTATTCAATATCTAAATTATATTTTAATTTAACACTAATTAATGACTTACGAGACAAATTTACAAACACATTTAAATTTACTTACGAGCTGACGTGCATGACCAATTGCGGTTTGAGTCCCAGCTATATGCTTTGCTATTCCAGTACCAGGGTCGTCGGGCTTGCTCATCCTATTCCTGCTTGCCTACTCGGGCTGCCTCTTATTCTCCGACTTCTCAAACTCTACTAACCACCTCCTCCAGATATCCTTGCCCACGCACGCGGGCACCCTCAACTCCGTCATCCACTTTCAATTCCACTCGTGGAGACGGTTGCGCCATGAGTGAGCAATAGATTTATAGAAGTTACATTTTACGAGCTCCCTAGAGTACAAACTCGGGTCCCAACAATAGCATTTCTACAAAACAAAACAAAATAAAACAACTTGATTAATAAAAATTATTATATATAAAAACTTGTGAAAATACTAGTTAATTACCAAGAACTTAGGCCACCATAACTGACTATGAGACTGGGGGATATGCTCGTATTTCCATCCGTCGAGGTGTACACGAGCCTCGTGGATCACTCAAAGAATCACCGACAACTCTGTTGAATCACTGTGCAGCCTAAAATTTATGGTTAATTAGTTCAATATATTAACGTAAAGAATTCATTAGAAATGATGACTAAATTAAAGTTATTTACCTCGGGGGACGACATTGACCTTGATCATACCGGGATGTGGTGGCATGAGGCCTCTGAATGTACTAGCAGTGGACGGGGTGGCTGGAATGATCGAAGGTGAAGTCCCTGCTGATAAGTCCATTATATCATCGTCTTCATCATCTATGTGATGATGAGACGAGGATGATGAACCAAGAGAAGAACGACCCGAAGACGGGTCGAGGAAAGCACCACGTCCACGAACTCTACCTCTCATCTAAAAACCCATTGAAATTTAAGCATAGATGCACATTTGAACCGAATGAATTAATATAAATTTAAACTATATATGTATGCATCGATTTTAAATTTGACCTGAGCCAACACTTTCACTATTTAGGTTATCATCAAACTCATCTCCGTTCATATCTATATCATCGGTTAGAAACTCATCTTATGTCTCCTTCTCTGACTCATCGTCAAGTTCATCCGATTCATTAATAACAAGGTCGGCGTAAGATTGGAAATCTATGTCCTCCAATTGTATTGGATTTTGCATTTCTATATACTCCTCTTGAAATGATTATTTAGGAAACATAGGCTCGATAAAATTTATTGTACATCTAGTTTTAATTTTGCACATTGCCAACCAATCCAGCTTTTCTCATTTCAAACCTGAATACGGGCAGTAGTAAGCTTGAAGATCTTGGGAAGCAAGTACAAATGGCTCATAACGATTGAATCTACGCTTATAATTGACATCAACAAGATTATATGGAGAACGAACCTTTGTGCACGTGGGAGTTATATCAAACCACTTACAATTAAACATGAGTGTGTTCTTGTAAGGCAACCTTGTATAGTCGAATCTAACAACTTCTACGAGGCGGCCATAGTAATCATACTCACCATCCCCATAGTTTGTTTATTTTATACAGACACCAGTGATCAAAGTTGATTTATTTAATCTGTATGCAACTGTGTAAAATCTGTACCCATTTATCTTGCAACAATGATATGTAGTCACACATCGTGATAGACCTAATGCTAGACTCTTAATATATTTGTAGGAGACACTAATCAAGAGATCTTGTGCATATAACAACAGAAGTAAAAAACATATTATTTATTAAGATTTTGATTTAAATTATATATATATATATATATATATATATATATATATATATATATATATATATATATATATATATATATATATATATCATAACTGTATATAATAATGTTAGAAGAACTCACATATCTCTCAAACCAAGCGGCAAATTCACTTTCCAGTTTTTTTGTTTAGTCCACTATCTATAATGTTGATTGACACTTTACAGCCTCCGTAAAAACACTGCATATGGATTAAGTTGACTTAGTTTATTATATAATCAATATTTCATTAAAAATATAAAGATTGGCATTTCGGACCTGATAAAATTTCGGACTTTTTCAAAGTTTAGTAAAACGTAATTTCTCGCTGCATCGAATTCTTCTTTACTCAAGAATATTTCTCCTGATGCCGCAAATGTTTAACCATATTTTTTAAACGCCAAATGAACGTCATCATCATCTTCACTATTTTGGTCATCATCATTACGAGGAAGATTTGTCATTTTCATTAAGACATGATATTCAAAATAGTATGAAGTGAAAGTTGATGCCTCTTCGATAAGATATACGTTTACTATCGAGCCCTCGACGCTCGCCTTGTTCCTCACATTGTCCTCCATTTGCACATCTAACTACAATCAGAACTCATCCTATAATATCCTAATTATTATTACTAATATAGATGATTGATTTATAGATAAGTGAGAGGTATGAGAGTGCATATAGAAAATAATTGAATTTTTTGTAAGTGCCCTATCTCATTAAAGAATGTGATGTTTAGTAATAAAATTATCTTACTATGCATTTTGAGAACCTAAAGATTTTGGCAGCACCTCCCCAGTTCTTTAAGTACACATATATTGTAGTGCACCCGTGAACAAAGGAGAGAGAGAAACTGAAATTTAAAAGTCCACAAAATATATATGAACTAAAATAATAACATTACAGTCACATTCTCAAACTGTCCAAATAAATGGATAATTCGGAATTTTGTATCAAACTATCTATTTGATACTAAATCTCAAACGAGTCTAAGGTAAAGTGTTTGAGTGTAGAAAGAAAGAATATAATCGACCATTTGGTGTAATTTTAAAATACATTATTGGAAGGATAAAACCTCCCATTCGACGCCGTACACCACGTCATCACTAACGTATACAATATATATCAGATCATAACATAAATATTAATTAAATACAAACATTCACTTGCTGATCACCACGACATTCGAAAACCCCCACCACGCACATTTTAAAACTTTTCAAATATGAAATATTTACGATTCAATCCTAAATTTTGAATTAATTGATAACTAAACCACAAACTAACCCTAGTTTTTGAAATCAAACCCAAATATCTAAATAGTTACAATTCAACCCTATTTTTTTAAAATATTTTATATTAAATCCTAAACTAACCTTAATTTTCGAAATCATATTCAAATATCTAAATAATTACAATTCAACCCTAATTTCTTGAATTAATTTTTAATTAAGCCCAACAATAATCAAAACTTCTGAAATGAACCCCAGATATCTAAATATTTATAATTTAACCCTAAACTTTGAATTAATTGATAAATATATACCCCAAACCGACCCTAATTTTTAAAAAACTTAATTATCTAAATAATTAAAATTCAACCTTAATTTTTCAAGATATTTCAAATTATACCCTAAACTAACCCTAATTTCCGAAATCAAAATCAAATATCTGAGTAATTATAATTCAACCCTAATTTCTCGAATAAATTGCTAATTACGCCCAACAATGATCAACATTTTCAAAATAAATCCACAATTATCTAAATATTTACAACTCAACCCTAAATTTTGAATTAATTGATAAATAAACCCCAAACTAATACTAATTTTTCAAGCCAAACTCAAATATCTAAATAATTATAATTCAACCCTAATTTCTTGAAATATTCCAAGTTATACTCTAAACTAATCCTAATTTTCAAAATCAAACTCAAATATCTAAATAATTACAGTTCAACCCTAATTTTTCGAATTAATTTCTAATTAAACCCAACAATAACCAACATTTTCGAAATACATCCACAATTATATATCTAAATAATTAATTAAACATTAAAAAAAAACTAGCGGGCTTAGGCGTAGGTGGCGGTTACGGAACTCGATGGTGGTGGCAACAGAGCTCGGCAGTTGCGTTTTGGAGCTCAGCTGCGGAGGTGGTGGAGCTCGGGTGTGGCGGGTTCTGGCGGCGGCGGTGGTGGTGGTCGGAGGTGAGGGGGAGGGCCGATGTGGGTTTTATTAATCTCCGCTCGTTTTTGTTTGAAAAATGCAAAAACAGAGAGTTTAGGGGGAGGGGTTATTTATTTAGGGTTTAAGTATATTTGTGTGTGTGTGTGTGTGTGTATTGCTGACGGTGAAGGCCGTTAGCAATCTTGGCCCTCAGCAAATTTGTCTTCAATAGTGAGTATTAAATAATGTTTATGGATTGTTAACGGATCGCTAATGGATTTTTTACCGACGGCCTTTAACCGTCAGCATAGTTCACCCGCAGCAATTCGTTAGTATATGCTGACAGCTCCTTGAACATCAGTAATTTTTTTCATTATTTGCCTTTTCTTTATTGAATGTACTCTATAAGAACAACTCTTCTATTGAAGTAACAAATCTTATTTGAAAATTTATTGAAAATAGTGTCAAAGCCCATGATTGTGCATATTAAAATTTGACAATGATGAAATATGAATCTTGGAATAAACTGAAGGTGCTGAGAAATCAAAGAATGCAGCTCGTTCAGTGAAACTATTAATACAAAGCTACTTAATATCGACTCACTTCTTTCACAAGTCACCCTTTATATTGAGTTTTTTTTTTAATCTTCTATTAATCCATGCATTGCCTACGGAGTTTTCCGATTGATTTATTCCGTTGGATATTCTAACCAATTCCCACATTAATTTTTTACGAAGCAAAAGAAGCAATAGCATGAGCAACATTGTCATTTTTGGTAATTTTTGGAGCAAATCTCTCTATAAAAGTCATGAGAGGTCATGATTGAAAAAGAACAAACTTAGTGGAAACATTGGGAGAGGGACTTCAAGAGGAACAAAGATTGGTCGAGAGATTTTTGCGGCTCCTAGTTCTTCTTTTCTTGTAGTATTTTTCCATAAGTATAAGTTGAAAATATACGGTTTCGAGGGAAAATTGCTTTTTTATCAATTATTTTATTCACTTTCCAATTTATGATCAAGATATTGTCCACTATCAAAACACACACACGAAGTTGGCAAAATCATCAAAAAATGTACAAAATTATCCAATTCGAGTTTGATGGCTTGCGTGGTATGATCCATTATTTACTTATCAATTTTCATTTAATTTAAATACAAAAAATAAAAAATTATACCTGAACTACCAAATATACCCCCTTAATCCCATCCCTTCCCTTCCCTTTCCGTTTGTTATTCCTTATTTGATTTTTCTCTTCTTTTCTTTCTCATTTTTCCTTTCCTTTTCTCTTTTTTTCTTTTCGATGCTTATTCACGCAGAGGCCAAACCAATCTTTCCAGAAATTGATTTTAGGAATTTTGAAAAATCGATCTGAGAATTCGAAATGGGGGATTTTGTGAGAATTTGACTTTGATTTTAGAAATTGAGGCTCTTGTAGATTTGTATGTGTTGGTTATTGGTTCAGATTTGTAGGGATTCGAGTAATTTTGAGTTCTATCAATGGAGTTTGCGAGGAAGAACTGATTGTCGATTGAATCGGAAAGATGGGTTTGGCTCTGCCTCTAAAAATGAGGGGACGATAGTGGCGGTGGTGGGACTGGTTGTGGACCTTGTGGTTGTGTTCAGAGTCACGGTAATGCTTAGTGGTCAAGAAGCTTGGTGGTTGTTGGTGTTGGACGGAGATGCAAACGCGACAGAGATGTGGCTGTTCTGGCAGAGGCCTCTCGGAGCAGTGGTAGAACTCCAAGCGACTAAGGTGTTGGGATTGTCGCTGGGAGCTGCGAGTGGTGGCCGGGATTTGGAGTAGGAGATAGGATAGTGGCTGATACGGACCAAAATAACCATACGTGAAATTATGTGGTGAATGTGGCTATTTGTGGGAAGCGACCTCATTTCCTAGGGAGGGTGTACCCTTGGGAGGTGGGCGAGATGTGTTTGTTCGAGTGGATGGTTTTGTGAAGAGTAGCGACCTGTAGTATGGGGATGGCTTTCCACACAAGGTCGCGACCTCTTGTACTTTGGGCTGGGTATTTGGGCCCGATTTGTGGATCTAATGTATGTGAATCATTATGGGCCTGGTGGGCCGTATGCCCCGGCTTAATTGGGATATTTATGGAGAAGTTTTGTTGTTTATGGGAACTGGCCATAAATGAGGAGTCCTAATTAAGAGACGATTGTGAGAATCCTGGCATACATGGAATTCTTATCATGAAAGGTAATRCTAAACGTTGGGATTCTTCTCCTGTCKKTATAAAAYGAGCCCTTGGCTTCTCTGTTGAGGTTAATGCTTATTTACGCATTTTATTATTTTTGAGTGCACTAATATTATTAAGAGAGAAGAAGTGTGTTTTCCGCTTATTAACTTAAGCGTCGGAGGGCCTTAACGGGCTCGAAATCCGGCCCGTTCTAAGGCGCTGTTTTGCAGGAAGTCGAGGTCGCTGAGACGATTGCGGATTCTTTGGAGGTCGCTGTGTCGTGTTTGAAAGTTTTTTTAGGTCACTGATCTCTATTTTTGAGGTTAGTACCCCCTTTATTTGGTAGTTCAACTTTTTGGACTTATCAGTGGCTGTCCGAGATGGTGGGGCGCAGGGCGGTGGCGGCCGAAATTCGAACAGTGGATGGGGGTGGTTATTGAGTTTGGAGAGGGAGGACAACGAAAATTTGTGGGATCTTTGGCAGCTGGAATAGGAGCTAGCGATGGAGATGGTGGGGTGCAGGGCGGTGATGGCTAGAATTGAGGGTTTTTGCTCATCTTGATGAGAAAGACGAGTAAGAAGGAGGTGGGCAGCTGTTGGCGGTGGCTGTCGGCAGAATTAACAGGATTTAGCCGGCCGATTTCTGAATTTGGAGAAGGAAGAGGGCTGGGATTAAGGGGGTATATTTGGTAGTTTAGGTATAATTTTTTATTTTCTACATTTAAATTAAATGAAAATTGATAAGTAAATATTGGATCCTGCCATGTCAGCCATTAAGCCCGAATTGGATAATTTTGTACCTTTTTGTATAATTTTGCCAACTTCGTGTATGTGTTTTGATAGTTGACATTATCTTGGTGCTAAATTGAAAAATTGACAACATAATAGATCAAAAAAGCAATTTTCTGTTTTGATCAGCATGTCTATGTGTTTTTCATTCGATACCCAGCTAGGCTCATCAATTCTGATATATGAAGTAGATTAATATGATTGTTTTTGGATGATTTGTTGTGTATTAGAATGTTATCTTTGAAACCGTATTCAAATATTCTGGTTTTAATCCATAGTTTAACACTTGATCAATGTTTTCAGGTGTTTGAAAATATTGTGGAACAGTTCAATATTAGATCTCGAGTATTTGACAAGGATTATTTTATAGGTTGTTTCATTTTCAATATTTTCATCTTAGGAGCTCAGCAGACTGAGAAGGTGGATGTGGTCAAGTGAAATTGATTCTTCAGTTACATTATTATTTCAACTTCTTGTTGCGTGAGGTCATATTTTGATTAGCTTATTTCCAAGTATCAAAATATTTTCTTTCTTGTAGCCATTTCAATTATTTATTAAAAAAAAAGTTATTATAGTGCCACTCAAAGAAATTTCTTGATTTTTTAATCAAGCCTCGATATGTGTTTCTGCTTTTATTTTATCTTTAAAAATGAAGTAATTCTGTGTATATATATATATAAAGGATATTATTAATGGTTTTAGAACATGCGGAATACTTGATAAGGCAATCGAGACTGTATCGGAATATACTACATGAGCATCTTCAAT
The DNA here is from genome assembly GCA_014905375.1 of Phtheirospermum japonicum. Taxonomy (NCBI): domain Eukaryota; kingdom Viridiplantae; phylum Streptophyta; class Magnoliopsida; order Lamiales; family Orobanchaceae; genus Phtheirospermum; species Phtheirospermum japonicum. The sequence continues at coordinate 1,693,726 of BMAC01000080.1, forward strand.
ACGTACTGTTGTTTTAATAAAATGTTAGCCACGTCAACAAGTTAAACGCGCTATATATAATTCATTCTCCAATGCGTAGTGTCTTAGGCAGTATTGTGCTGAAATGGAAAAAATAATTTTAATGGAAAAAATAATTTCAACACTTTCAATTGTAATGTCTGAGTTCTGAAAGAATATTTAAACAGAATGAAGTAGCAAAAAACTAGGAACTGATATTTTACTTCATCGGTTCGGAATATAAATTTATCTAGTTGGTCAAACTTATCTGCATTATTTATATATTTTTTATTTTATTATTAAAATAATAAATGCCCACATACAAAACTTATCTGCATTATTTATATATTTTTTATTTTATTATTAAAAAAATAAATGCAACATACACAAAATTATTGCCGTAAACTTTATGCATTGGAGATAACTTTTGAAATCAAAATTTATTCTTTTAACATTCATCTGACGTGAATAGATATTATATTAATTAATTGACATGTGTTAAAAATTATGTACTATCAAAAGATTAGCATTGGAGATACTCTAATATTTTGGAAACGTAGAAAGATTATATAAACCCTCGAATCTCGTAAAAATATTGGTATCGGTTAATTTATGTACTCTACATTTTCGAGACTTTCTGATACTACTTAGTGTCTTTACTTCGCCAATCTTTCGTGGCTTTTCTAATTGTAGACACCATTTTTATTTATATGTGTATAGGTACCTTTTATATATTATTGGATTGTGTAATTATTAAATTACATTTATTCATTTGAGTACAAGTGCACAATTGTATTATACTATATTGTACTTTTTTAATTTTATGATAAATAATATTATCTTTAATATTATATTTCCAAAATAACCCTCTAATAATCTTAATATTAAATATGTAAAATTATATTAATTTGTTATTATAAAGTTATTTAATTTATAACATAACCTTTCAACTTTATTTAATTGTATACACCCTTCGACTTTATTTAATTTATAACATAACCCTTCAACTTTAATTTTTTTTAGGGGAAAAGATTGTAACCATCCTGTACTATACGCGTTTTTTGGGTTTGCATCCTAACGTTTTTTTTTGTAATTTAATGCATCCTGTTCTATACAAAATTTTGAAAGTGCATCCTGTACTATACAAAATTTTGAAAGTGCATCCTGTACTATACAAAATTTAGAAAAAAACTAGTTTTATTAAATAAAAACTCGAATTTATTAAATAAATATGCAAACCATATTTTATCCTAATGTTTACCGGAACTAGTTTTATTAAATAAATAAAATTTATTATTTATTTAGTAATAAATTCGATAATTTTTGCATATTTAATAAAATATGCCGGAACTAGTTTTAAATAAATAATAAATTCACCAGAACTCACACAAAGTATATGGGTTTGAAAATATGCAACCTCGCTCGCGAGACTAGGTGAGTTTCGACGAGTTTGGACGAGTTGATTGGTCGGAGGATGCACTTTCAGAATTTTTTGAAGTACAGGATGCATTAAATTACAAAAAAAATGTTAGGATGCAAACCCAAAAAACGCGTATAGTACAGGATGGTTACAATCTTTTCCCCTTTTTTTTAAATATACCTAAAGATTTATAATTTTATATTAATGAATTACATCAATTAAATATTAAAAACAAAAAAATACGAATTCAAACAATTTTGAAGAACTTGTTCTTCACCGTTCGTGTGCAGAACCATAGGATTTCACCATTCATCCACATCACGAAATCATAATTTATCGGCAATACCAGAGGATTTAACTCATTCAACCATTCAATAGAAAGCGGAAGTCGTCCCCTATCAGGAAACAATGGATTTGTTGAATTCCCCGAAAATAATTTGCAGAATTATGCGTCCCGCTTTGTGTTCAATTAGTTGGAGCAAAGCCCAGGTAATTGAGTCTATCCCTTGTGTAGTATATGCGAACTCGTCGGTGAAATTTCATAGAGTAGTCGGTCAGGACGACATTTGTATACCAAAGTCAACCACTTATTGAGGTCCCCATTAAATATTTGATCAAATGACTTAACAAACGGGGTCGATAAATTGTTCGATGTATTACAAAGAAGACGATATAAAAAGAACTGGAGTAGGTGTATAGTACCTCCTGAATAATTTGCAGTTTGTTGCCTTCCTTTTGATGGTTGTATAGTTTTTATTTCATTTGTGTTATTAGAGGATTGTTATCATTTCTTTGATGGTTGTATATTTATCAGTATCTCATGATGTCGATCTTTGGTATACTCGTTGTCATTTGTTGACTGTAAGACAATAAAACTTTTACCGGTAGATCATTTGAATGTTGTGTTGGTTTAATAATGGAAAGTTGTGCGTGTAGATGCACCGTTCGATATTGTGACATAGTCTCTGAATGTTGTTTTGAAATTGTATTAGTGGTTTAAAGTTATTGGAAGTTATATCTTTTTTTGTTTTTTCGTTTAATTTTAATTTCCTGTGACATATTATGACTTATATGGTTTGAATGACCTGAATTTAGTTTAGTTTTGGGTTGAGTTTATATTGTTAATAACACGGGAATAAATTTTTGGGATGTCAATTTTTGAATATTGTTAATTTTGTGTTCGGCGGCATTTTAACTCGTATTAACCGAAATTTGCACACTCTCTCAGCCCCAGTGCATTGGAATATTGTAAATATTTTGTTTTAATCGGCAGAATATTTCAGACAATTTCGGCCACTTAGTGCCACAGATTCTAGACAATTTGAGCAAATTCGTGCCGAAATATTACACTAATTTATATGACCAATATTGTGTACAAGTTTCGGCCAATGAGTGATGAACAGAAACTAAAAATTGTATTTTGGGTTATGTAATGCTTCATCAATTTGTTTCTTCAATTTTCAGTGTATAAGACCCATGTTGTTGGCGAAGAGAAAAAATCAAGGACGAGCATACGAAGAGGAATAATCTACACATGTGACGTCGTCTTCTAATCAGGGACAATCTCACGATCATGGGAGTGCATGACACCGATTATCATGTCACTTTATGTTTAGAATTGTTTTGTTATAGTATGCATTTTTAGACGATGATCGTACTTGTTGTTTCGTTTAAATTATTGTAATTATATGATTGTAATTTGTTGTTTCAAATTGTGATCACACTTTGCTTTTTTTGATCATGGTCGAACTTTGTCGATTCAGGTTATGGTCATATTTTCTTTCTTTGGTTAAGTGGCTTGTCCAGCATTCGATTTTTGTTACAATAACAATGACAGAGAGATATCAATACACATGTCTAGTTTTGTGTGTTGTTCAGTCCATCGTGTCGCATGAGGTCCTTAGCTAATCTAGCAGACCATCTACGTGATCATGAGAAAGTCGTGAGCTCAGGTCGTCATAAGGAACGAGCTGGTAATAACGTGTTCACACATGCAGAAATCACAACATTTAATTTATCAAATTTGAAATTGAATCATGTTTGTAGTAGTGGTATCGTCATAACATGATAACCATCATTTTAATCTTGCACGTGATAATTTAATAATTTCGTAAATCAAATTACTGTCAAGCTACTTTTATAGATACCTCTCGTTTGGTTTTAAATAATTATGCATGTATCGTATTTTTGTACGATTTTAATGTTACGTGTAAAAAAATTTAATAACTTCACGAAACATGCACAATTAATGAGTCAAGAGTAGATAGTTGCGCATGAAATATATAATGTGATAATTACAAAAAGTGAATTCAAAAAAAGAAAGTTGTCAAACACTGATCATCTTTCGAATTAGTATTCCCCTACTTATTTATTGAATATTTGAAATATCATAAATGAGCTCACTGTAATATTCAACCTTCACGTAGACTAACCAAACCTCACACCTAAAACTATGTCATCAGAGTTTTTCGTAGGTCTGTTCATTTATTTTTGGATCTTGAGAGTTGAGTGGAATATAATCCTCATCGAGTAATGTCCCTTTTTTTGGCATTTGCAGAATCAGGGAGCTCGGACTTCTTTTCACAAGTAGTCGATTTATGGCCTGGTTTACTGTAAAAGAAAAACAATACAATAGTTTAGTTAAACTAATGAACCATAAGAGCTTAGGGGTGAGAATGAACTTTATTTTGAAATTTGACGTACCCACATAGTCCGCAATTTTATTTTTTGGCTTTACAAGCCCCTCTCGACCCAACCGTCTATGGATCACGAATAGACGCATTTTTTGTGAAAGTCTATCGGGGTCACCAATCCCGCTCGAATGCTCGAAATCCACATTTTGTGTTGGCATTGAATCGGCAAGTACTTCCTCAGCCTTTTTTATTGCGCGTCGAACTCTCTTAATAGACTTTACGGTTGCGGATTCGGTCAGTGAAGCTTTAAGACACAAGTCACTACATTTTTGGTGAAGCACCATAAACCTATTCAGTTGTGGATCCACTATTAGAAATGGAAAGTTCTCTTGGAACTGCTTCCCAGCCTCTGTGGTCCATCTCTCACGTACACACTCAGCAGGTATAGATTGAAGATTCATATTCTTTAATACAGTAAAGAGATGACTACATGGCAACCCATCCGACTCTAGCATCTTACATTCGCATAGATATATACCTTTCGAGACATCAACCTTCACCGACCACTATTTTTTAGATTCCGATCCATATTTCTCTAAAGTGAATGTGTGTAGTCCGTCGTCATGTAACTTTTTATCAACAACTATGAAGCCTTGATCCTTCATTATTTCTCTTTCGACATCTTCAAATATGGCTCTGGTATAAATATTTGCAGCTTGATGAAGGAGGTCGTGGAGTGCAACAGTAGGTCGTATTGGGGGCGATCGTACAGATTCATTTTGTTCTTTTAAAAATGTAGCTCTCATTGAGATGAGTACCTAATGGAAGTGGCGTAGGAACTCGGTAATCGTGCTTCCGGCTTTGCCTAGGCTCTTTAATAGAGAGTTTAAAGATTCTACCCATTGTGTTGTCATTGTCATTCCCATAAAGTGACCTTGTAGGTATGCCTCGCTCCAATTTTCTCTTCTATCGTACGTCTCCTTAATCCAACTGCTATCCGTAACCCCATATTTCTCGATCTATCTTTACCACTCACGTTTGAGAATTTGAATAGACCATCTCACCATCATTAACCTTGAAAACACGGTGCAAGATTCATGTACTTTCACCTTCTAAGCATAATTTCTATTTAGATGCCAACCACATAGTCTGTGTACTACATTAGGAAAAATCTCTCTTATGGCATGACGCATTGATTCATCTTGACCTGTAACAACTGATACTGGGGCCCTTCCACCCATAGCTGCAAGAAATATCTTAAGAAACCAGACATAAGATTCAGTTGTCTCGTTATACATCAATGCAACTCCAAAGATAATACTCTTCTTGTTGTTATCGATACCCGATAAAATGACCAATGGAAAGTTATAGTCATTCGATTTGTAAGTATTATCCATAATAAGCACATCACCAAACTTACCATATGTTGTCCGAGAGAAACCAACACATCAAAATAACCTGCTTAGTGATGGATCGTCGATGCATGTTTTCTCAATAATCAAGTTTGGGTCATTCAACTTCATCCCTTCGAATAGGGATATCGCAGTTTGGATGTCCCCATTCCGAATAGTGTCAATCTGTTGTTTCCCTAAGAGATTATAACCTGCTTTCTTGTCGAACGTAGTATTGCCAGGACCACCTTCAACTTGTTGCAGATAATTAATACTTTGGCTGGGCGGATGCCTGCATCTCGTAGCAAGTTTAACATCGCCTTTTGAGGTGCTGATATGTATCTGCAAATATATTAATTCAATTCATTTTACTTGATAAAATTTCAATATAATAGACACATATTCACATAACTCAATGGACATAGATTATATCATATATGCAAATTTGTATTTTGCTAATTTCAACTATCTATTTATTTGAAATGGTTCCCCTACGGGACGAATATGAAAACAGTAATAGTCTTTGTTGGTAGTATGTAAAATTAAATCAAAAACCCCAATTTAACATACGGAAACAACATTATGCTCTATATATATAATGTGAAATTTACATCACATGCCTGTTGCACTTTAGACAGTATGTTATTTTCGCCATTTCTAGAGCGTGGTTGTGAGCAGATTGAAAATCTGTAACCTTGTACAAGCCAGTTTCGATATCGTGTGCAATGCGGAGTCGAGTAGGTAAATTACATTTCTTATTTACCGACTCCTTTCGAATACGTTTATGCCCTAAAATTATCTTCCTCTGAAGTCCCGCACAAACACACTCCCATCCTTTATTCTTCAAAATACCCTTTTTGAATGTGGAATGACATTTTCGAACATCAAGACCCATTTGCCTGCCATAGTTAATGTAAAATATATCGGCCTCGTCACCGGAACCAATAGCCATACCCTTAACAGTTACATCGCCTGGGGGTGTATCAGTTCGATGTTCCTCCTCGAATGCAATTTTTGCATCATCCAAAAAAATGGCCTCCTCATCAGGTGAGTTATCCATTTAAAATATTGATTACTACACCTGTTATAGGAGAAGAATACCTTAAACAGAAAACCAAAAAAAAAATTAATGGAACGCACTTTATACAAGAGAACAACCATGAGCATAAATTTTAACCAAAAAAAATCATAAACGCATCGGATAATATAATTATACTGAGGCCAGCCATTTTCCTACTTATATTTTCGAGATAGAAGGGTATAACGTCAAACAATCCGGGATTTTACCAAGAAATAGGTATTTTGTCGTCAACGATTCCCACCCTCCTGTTGTCAACAAAAACTATATGATGATATAAACCTTATATTTCATTTGAGTTATGGTTGCGGAATTCAAACCCCTTTGTTGTGCGGTCTGTGTTTGCGATGGAGGTCCTTCAGGATTTTCAACTTTTCCCCTGGTCGTGTGTAGCTACGTGTAATCGTGTGTAAGCTTAGGTTAATTGGCTTTTGTACGGGTTGGGCTTGTGGATTAAAATATGGTCATGCAATAAGCAAAGGTTGAATTTTTTTCAATTAATAGGATTAAAATGCTTACTTATGGGTTAAAGGCTGTTAAAATATTTGTAAAATATGAATTAGTTTATATTTTATGATCTAAAAAATATGCCAATTGCACATAATAACTACATCCATTTAATTGAAGTTTGAAATAATGTAATTGAACTTAGATTGATTTTTATTATATACTTGGAGCTACTCCACCATGAGTATTTTAAATCATCAAGTAATGAGGAATTTTAATTTTAATGTTGCAGATACACTCACATATTTCCTTAAGCTGAAATAGTCAGTGTCATATGATATGATTTGTAATATTTCTCGTGAAATTTTAATTCCAAATCTTTAAATTAATTTGAAAATATATCTTCAACCGTAATGGAGCACTCGAAAGTTGACGATCTACATCGATACCATGTGATTTCTAAGACGAACGCAAAATCATTGAAATACTTCGTTAATGATGGATTTTAGTATGGTGGATATAGATATGTACATTTAGTCATATCTAATGGTGTAATTGGATAATTTATATATGTAGTTTTATAATGGTATCGAACTAGTACTATAGTGTTTGTAATATTAATTTTTTAACATTTCACACTATTCTTCACAATTTTTTTAGATGGACCACAATGTCAATTGAGGGTATATAATAGTAAAAAAATCTTTTTATAAAAATACAATCTTAAAAAATATATAATAATATGCAAATATTAAATCACCTAAAAAGATTATAAAAGGAATATTTTAAATTAGGTAGTTATTAGGTTCTGTGACACCGAACTGCAGGAATTTTTTTCGAAACTAGCAAAGCATGGAAAAAAAGCCCATACAATATGAGGATTCTACATTAATATATAAGGGAGATAACTATGAACAAGTAGTCAAATTGATTTAATATTTAGAATACCAATGAGAATTGATGGAAGATAATAGTATAATGAGAAAAAAAATAATAGATACAGATTGCACCATGTGAGATGATTGAGCCGATTTCTCGGAAAATATTGAAGTGACTATTTTTATTGATTCAAAAATGTATCTAAACCCGTATAAAAAACAATGCTAGTTGATGAGATACGCTATACGATGTCAAGATCGTACGGATATTTGAATTTATATCTAAATCAGCAAAAATTATATGAAGATATTCGAAATCATTTCTATAATGGACAGAAAAATAATAAAAAATCGCATGTGAGTATTAAAAATCATTATAATGTATAACTAGATAGGATAGAAAAGAGCAAAAAAAAAAAATTGCATGTGAGTACTTCAAATCATTATAATTTATATGTAGATAGGATAGAAAAGAGAAAGAAAATTGGACTGACGACGCGCAGGCCCAAGCCAATACGATTAAAGATCAAAGTTAGGGCCCACATCATGTCCATCGAGCAAAGTAGTTCGTAGCCCAGTTGGGCCCAATAGTGATTCCCTGGACCAGGGGTTGATTCCGATAGGCCCAAGGGAGGATCACAAATTTAAACTGGAAACATTTTTCTTAGGAATCCGATGTGGGACAAGGTTTTACACAAACAAGCTGTATCATTTCAAACTTTTTATCAATAACATCAACAGATTAATATATAATTAAATCATCCTCAAACAACATACTCAACCATGCAAGACAGATTCTTAATTTCATGACACAACCCTGTCTCCGAGCATTCTTCGATTCTCGTACCTTTTACGTTTTTTTAAGCATTGTTCTTCATGATAAAAAAAAAAAAAAAAACAGCTGGGTCTTGCCTTTTAATAAAAGTAGCTGGATATTGCGTTACAATTTGGGCAGAATTTTGCACTAAAATGAGCAGCACTTAACTAATGTGTAATCGAGGTTACCATTATTTACAAACCCCACACCATCTTACCACATGACAATTCTGTACAAAAAAATTACAGAATGATATAAAATTAGTTATATTAATTCAAAAATTCAAAATTCAAAACGAAAGGAATTCATATGACATGTCACACAAGATAACATTCCCTTACAATAGCATATTGCCAACACTACCAATTCCATACACACCCCTAAACATACAAGTTAATGTAACAATCATCACAAGCACAGTAAGCACATTGATCACAATAGTTTGTTGTTTCTCCAAAATTTTATTTCGATTCTTGGCAGCTTCAAACTTCGACAGTAGTTCAGCACTTAACGTCCAAGTCTTTTAACATTCTTGTTTGATACTCTTGCATCCTATGAAGCTAAGTATCCTTAAGATCAAGCCTCTCGGAAAGTAATTTCTCTGTCACATCCTTGCGTTTCAGTTGCTCTTGTAGAATTTCTTTTTGTGCCTTCAACTTCACGAAACAACTCCTCTGGAATGGTGACAAATGCGGATCAATCCAAACAAAGTAACCACAATCTTTATTAATCTACGTTAAAAATAATAATCAAGTTCAAATGGACAATATTTTGTATTGACAAATTGTACACATGGTAAACTGAAATAAAATAACAACACAAACACATGTAAAAACATATTGAATAAGAAAAGGAATGAAATAGCCACGATATATTGAAGAAAAAATTCAACATAAAAAAAAAATGCTCAGGATTATATCTACATGACACCTTTCTCAGGCTGCATCTGCAGAACCTCATCGTCAGGTGATCAACTGTTATCGAGGTGAGCACATTTGCTTCAATATCATGATAACATTTCATCGATTCAAAAAATTGTGAATTATAAGAGCTCGTATTTTCAGAACTTGGAGAAGCACTTGTCATTTCTAAATGTTATTGTTAAAGAATGTATGGGATTGAGATTTTGGATGGAGAGATAATTGAGATTAGGGGATCTATCATTTTTTTTTAAAGCATCACCTTTGGGCAACGAACGTGATTTGGGCTCGAGATTGTTTGCATTTATTTGCATCTGGGTCTGTAAATGGAGATTAGGGTTTTTATAATAAGAATATTCTTGTATTATAGGTGGAGGATGGGTTGTGGCTTGGTTCTGTTTAATCATGGAAAGAGCACGGCGGAATGATACAGCTTGTTTGTGTTAAACTTTGTCCCACATCGGCTTTCTAAGAAAAATGTTTCCAGTTTAAATTTGTGATCCTCATTTGGGCCTATTGGAATCACTATTGGGCCCAACTGGGCTACGTACTGCTTTGCTTGATGGACATGGCGCGGGCCCGAGTTTTGATCTTTAATCGAATTGGCTTGGGCCTGCGCGGAGCCCGTCAACATTCTTTTTAACCTATGCAGATTTCATTTCTAATGATTTCGAATATTTGCACGCAATTATTTAATATTATTCTAATATATATTTATAAATTCAAAACGAAATTCATATTTTGTCTAATTCAATATCTAACTTTTATTACATTACTATAAAAAATAAATAAGTAATATTTCATTATAAAAAATTTATATGAGTTGAATTAATTTTTATTTATAATAAAAGTTGAAATACTAATATTAATTAGAGTTTTGAATAATATATTTAACAAAAATACGAGTTATATAAAAGTTATTACCAACGAAAAATAAATTTAAAAAATATAAACATAAATTAGGATATCCAATCTTAATACAATGCATTGAGAATGACATTGAAAATATAAATGTAAAACTATTGCTAAGCCGAAAAAGGGGGAAAAATGAGAGAAACAACAACAACAACAAATAATAATAATAATAATAATAATAATAATAATAATAATAATAATAATAATAATAATAATAATAATAATAAGAATATTATTAATAATAATAAATTACTACACCTAATAAAAAATATTAAATATATTCGTAAGCACCTTATCTAATCTCAATATAATGCACTGATAAACACACTATATGTCTACATGAATAAATTAATGTCTTACGAAGGAATTACAAAAGTAAACATAAACGAATAATAAAACAATATTACATATACCACAAGTTATAAGTATGACGTTTTTTTAATAGAATTGTCATTGCCTTAGATTTTTATGTATTAGTATCATATATTCACGTGCGACGCGCGGGCAGGTCAATGATCTACGGATTTCCATTTAAGTTTAGGGTATTTTGCTTTATATTACGACTACTTTGTGACTCACCGGTAAAAAAACTTAAAAATATAACGAATGTTACTATTCCGAAATCTTGTACAATATGCGGGTGTTGAACTAGTATATAAAATATTAAATTAAACCATTAAATAAGACTAACTATATAGCATACTAAATTCCACAATACAAAAAAGAAACTACTTCCCGTATATAGTAATGCGTTGTCTTGCTAACCCATGAATAATAGAACTATAAGATGAAAGGGGTGGCCCTCAACATGGAATATCATGGAATTATATTGAGTATTTATTTTGTGACAATCGGTATATTCTATGGTTAATTTCATGAATTATATTCACATGAATAATGAAATTCTATGAAACTATATTATAAAATTATGTGGACTTTAATAGAGTTCTTCAATGTATTAGAATTGTACGAATACTCTCTCCTTATAGATTATTCTAATTGTTTTAGCAAGAATTACAAAATTAAAGTGATGGAATGTTTTAATACTAGAGTGATTAACTGGAGTCAAAATTAATGTATTAATTACGTATTGCCTTTATGTGATGATGTTTATTTATTTATTTTTTTGAAAATGAGTAAATTAAAATACTTGACAGAAAAGTAATATCCAGATTTTTGGATATCACTTAAGCCAAACACTAAAACAACAAAGAAAATGAAATTAAAAAAAATAAAATAAAATGATAAGCTTACATCACTTGCACCACTTACATGTTCAAGCCATCATAATTACAACACCTACAAGTTAGATATACGATGATTTTATTAATAGAATGGTGTCTTATATTTTAATCTTTTATATCACATATTTGCATGCAACACGCATGCGGGTCAATTATGTACGGATTTCCTTTGAATTTTATTGAATTTTAGAAATATCGTACGACTAATTTTGTGACTCACCGGTTATTAAACTTATCGTGGAGAATAATCTTCGTTTAAATAGAAATAAATAATGTTACGATTTATATGCACTCTTTCCAATAATATTTTGTAATATTATTAACGTGTTACTATTTTTCTAATCTGGCGTAATATGCGGTTACTAGTATATAAAATATTCAATTACCCCTCTGAATATGACTAAATATATAGAATTGGCTTTTTTTCATAATACCAAAAAATAAACTACGCACCCGTATATAGATAATGCGTATCGAACCTAACCTATGAACAATAAATCTATAAAATGAAGGGGGTAGTCCTCAACATGGAATCCCGTGGAATTCTATTATATATTTTTTTCTATGAAACCCGATATATTCTATTGATAATTTCATGGAATCCTAGATTTCTTTAAAGTGTTATAATTGCACGAAAACTTTTTTGAAACGAGTAAATTAAAGTTAATTAGGTGTTTTGAAATAATTATCCGTGGTATAGTTCAAAATATATTATAAATTAAGATTATAAATTTTATCACAAAAGATTTAAATCAAAATTACTTGACAAATAAACCAAACATTAAAACACCGCTAAAAATAAAATTACAACACCAAAAGAAATAAAATTTAAAACATTGATGAGCTCTTTGACTGGAAAAATATATAATCATATCACTTCTTACACCACTTACATCATTACAGCCTCCGTAATATCACAAAATAATTTTTGTTGTGATTTTTGAGGAGGTGGGTCAAATAAATGCATTTTTCACTATATTGGACGTTCAATTTTGATTTTATCTATATGCAAAAAAAAAAAAAAAGGACGTTCTGCATTTAGTAGGCATCTTATTTGACAAGAATTCCAAATTCAGCCTTAATTAATATTTGTTAATTGTGTCATCATCATGATCACTATAATCAAAATAATTAAAGAATTCATTTCGTTTTCAAGCATAAGCTTTATTTTTTGTATTAAACTACTTATGTAAGAGCAAATAGTAAATTAGGTGTTCTGAAATAATTACTCATTATATACTAGAAAATATATTATCAATAAAAAAAATTTAATTAAAAAGGGTTCCAAATTTTAGGGAAAAAAACTCAAATATTAAAACACCAAACAAATAAATTACGGAAATAAAAAGAAATAAGTAGTTCATAAAATATAAAATATTTGTCTTAAACAAGAATTAGTTTACTAGGGTAAACTACGAAATAAAAAAAAATAAATTAAAAACACACCATTGCTGCCACAGACTAATCATTTCAAATAATTAATACATATCTTCAACTTCTAAACCATACTCACGCAACATTATTCTGTTGCATCTTTAGAGGGGAATGATGATGGTATATGTTTCCAAGTCCATGTCAATTAATTTCTCCATTTCACAAAAACATACGTGTCTTTTGTCGTATCCGGTAAGTACCCGGTGCGGGTATGACATTCTCGTAGAAGTATACGTGATTCATAGCCTATGAATAATAAGTCAATAAGATTAAAATTTAATTTGATTCAATAATTTATTGATTCATTTTATTAGATCATTAGTATCGTTCTATAATTTTCGATTTTTTTCAGTGTAAAAGATTTTGTGGAGAACTCCATGGATTTATTTATTTATGTGATTATCGTGATCACAAAAATTACTATAATTATGTGATGATATTTTCAAGCATAAGATTTAATTTTTGTTTTAATCTAGTTCAGATAGTTGAAAATATATTATAAATTAAAATTAAAAAAAATATTTTTTTAAAATAGTGGGTTCCAAAACTTTGGAAACATAAACCAAATATTTAAACATCAATTAAATAAATTAAAAATAAAAAAGGAATGTCGATGTTATTTAAGAATACATTTATTAATAATAGTCATTCGTATTATAAATATTCCACAAATACTTAATTTTGTGTTATGAAATATTTATTCTTTACATACTTGAAAATATATTTTAAACCAAAAATAAAAAAACATAAAAAACAAAAAAAAATTGGGTTCCAAGTTATAGGAAAAAGAAACCAAGCATTTAAACACCAACTCAATAAATTACTGAAAACAAAATAAAATAAGCTGCCATCACAATAATTAATTCACACACATCATTAATTAGTTTCAATCAATTCGTAACACCATATCACGCAACATCTCTGGGAAGGTGGGTGATGTTTTGTCTTTTCAGCCATGAATGTAAATTTATTGGAATTTTGACAAAAAAAAAACATCTATCCTTTGATCTGCCACAAGTATAACCTTTCAAATCCACCACCTTCTCTTTCTATTTAAAGCTGTCAAGCCAATCCATTCAACTCACTTCTCACTTCCGCCTTCTTTACTACAGTAATTTTTTCCACATCTTCATATTGCAACAATGTCGAGCTCTAACACAGCGACTCGGAGCCCAGTCCTGAAGCTCTAAATATTATTGGATAACCAAATGTGCAAAAAATCAACCAAAAATGATCTGACCTCAAAGAAAATTTTGAACATTCTGCCGAATAAAAAGGAGGCAAAAGTTATCTTAATCGTATTTACTTCTCTTGGAACTATTAACCTGTTTCTATACAAAAAGTATACTATTCTTTATATTTTTGGCATGTAATTACATTCAGGGGCTGCAAAAGAATCACTTGTCATTTTTTTACGCTACTAACAAAGAACATAAATGATCCAGATTTTTTTATTAGAGAAATAATTGAGATTATGGGATGTATCGGTTTTTTAAAGCATGCGATTTGGGCAACGAAAGAGATTTGGGATTGAGATTGTTTGCATGTATTTGCATCTGGAACAACGACTATAGTTTTTTCATCATCCGAAAAATAACACCATAATCGCAAGACATAAGCATAACGCAACATCTCATTTTACTAAATTAATACATAACAGGCCAACCAAATGTATAAACAAACCAAGCACCAGAATCTTTAACCAACAAAAACTAATCAAAATGTTAAAACAACCCAAGATATCATTCTTTCCTTCAAATACTTCAGAAACAAGTGAACTGCAAGAGATTAGGGGTGTGCAACCGGTCTAGATCGGATCGGACCGAAATTTACGGTCCTGGTCCGGACCGGTAGACTGGAATTTTGGAATTCCTTGGACCGGAGACCGGACCAGAATTTACGGTCCCGATCCGGACCGGTAGACCGGAATTTTGGAAACTCTTGGATCAGAGACCAGACCGGGACCGAAAATTCCGGTCCGGTCAAAATCGGTTTGGGCCATTTTTTATTTTTAATTTTTAATTTTTAATTTTTTTTTTTTTTTTTTTTTTTGGAAAATCGGTCCAATTCCGGTCCAGACTGGAAAATTACGGGTTTGGATCGGATCGGAACCCGAAAAATCCATTTTTTATGGACCGTAGATCGAACCGGATTATCACCGGTTCGGGCTAGTTTTGCACACCCCTACAAGAGATCATTAAAGATCGGAACACATACTACAGAAGATAAAACAAATATCCAACAAACAATCAAGGATCGAAATGACGACCAAAGCACTCGGCTGCCAGCTTCTTTCTCCAGTCCTTCATTTACTTTTGCTGAACAAGGTTAACATCTTTACCGGCGAGTAAAATTCAATATACTTCAGCGTGAACATACCGCAATCAAACCTGCAAAATATGTTTAGGTTTTCAACACACGATTTTATTATATAATTCAAACACTAACCCATTTCCTTGCATAGGGGATGTTCGCTTCTAGTGCGAAGATTCGGGCAGGCTCGTAACGCTCGTCTACTAGAATGCGCATCAACAAAGGGATAATAATAGTCAGGGGCACTATGACCCGCATCATAATTCCCTACCTAATGTGGCGAGGCCAACTGTCATGTATTTCAATAAATCGCTCCTCCAAATCAACCCTAATTTCAAACTAATGACTATCCACACAATGGGGCACATAAAAGAATCGGCACCCTTTCCACGGCTGATCGTGCAATGGCAACTGGCCCTCGACATATCGACTCAAAAATGAGCCAATAATATCGTTCTCGGGGTCTTTGACGAGCGCTTCTAGGTCAGCCATGTTGTATATTTTTTTCCCTTTACCTTCATATGGTATTCGGCGGTAAGCTGCAATCACTTGGTTCACAAAGCCGGAATCCAGAACGCTGGATGACTGGTTGAAAAGGTGGGTGTACTTCGCTGCCCGCTCTCGCATGTGGAATAGTGTAGTATCAACATGCTAAGAAAAAATCAACATTAAAATGAATTTAACAATACTAACATAATATGATATATTACATGTCACAATCTAAACTTGACATCATTCATGAACCACTTGTCTGTCAAGAT
>BMAC01000080.1:1711367-1761755 GCA_014905375.1 Phtheirospermum japonicum
TGATTATTATTATTTTTTTGTTGTTGTTAATATTATTAATATTATTTATTATTATTATTATTATTATTATTATTATTATTATTATTATTATTATTATTATTATTATTATTATTATTATTATTATTATTATTATTATTATTATTATTATTATTACACACACCCAGTTGCAATTTTAATGTGTATTCAATAAACAAACATTGTAGAGGTTGGTAGATTTTTAATCATTCAATGTGTATTCCATTTTTAATCATTCAATTTTTAATACACATTCTAGAATAGGTATTCTACTAACCTGTTCTAGAGAACACACATTTCATAACGGGTTTTCTGAAAGCCGTTCTACGAAAAAGATACCACTAGAACTACGATACCAAATGATTATACCAATAAGACTAATGCAACAGAGCCCTCAACTGCCAGGAAGAAGAAATAAAAACATAGTACAAGAAATTGTCAAAGATGAAAAACGAAATCCAATTTCGAGTGTTTACAAAAACAGGAAGATGTCAATAGTTACATATGTATCAACCCCGAACGAGTAACCTCAGTTCATTGCATTTCACTCGTCATTGAAGTGGAAAACCAGTTTTCACGCATCCAATAAAACATCAAAACTTGTAATTATTATGTTTGAGCTTTTACAAAGGTTATACTACCCAAAAATTTGAAAATATAAGAAAAAAATCACTAAGCTCTAAACTACAGCAATTGGAAATGTAAGCAAAATAAAAGTTGATAAAAAAAATCCTAAACTCACATGATTTTGTAAATTTAGGGCTAATGCCTAAATTACCAGATAGAAAAAAAAATTGTTCATTCATACAACAATCAAAATGGGGCAAGATCACTAACCGTTCAAATACACATCACATTATCAGGAATTAATGAAAATCTAACACACAAAAAAATTTGAAAATAACAACTATAGGACTTTTATACTAAAAAAAACAACTAACCCTGCGAATATTGAATGGTGTCGAATGGGAGATTGAACGACTTTGCTCTATTTCCGTTGTCTGCTATCGGTGATTAAGTCTACCTGCCTCTGCTCTATCAGCTTCCCTGGAATCGTCAAAACCTACTTGAACAAGAGGTGACGGGAGAGCAACGTGGGCAGCCCGAGGAATTCAAATTGGGTTTTACGATTAATTTAGGTTTTCAGATTTGGGGTTTTAAGATTAATTAGGTTTTATGTTTTTATGATTTGGGATTTCAGGATTATTTAGGATTTTTGATTTTAGGGGTTTGGGTATTAGTATTACTTAGGTTTTATGATTTTAGGTTTTAAGATTAATTAGGTTTCATGATTAATTAGGTTTTATTTTTTAAGTATATTTAGGATTTCGTGGGTGTTTTGTGATTTATAAACTTTTGGGGTATTTTGTTATAAATTATAAATATTCGTTCAATGATTTAAATAATTAAACATTCAAAAGGGCATTCTAGACAATAACAATTGAATATTGATATTTTAATTAATAAGGTTATATTTCTTTATGACACGTGGCATTCATTCAAGTGGTACCTGTCGACAGACAAGTACGACGGGTACCTGTAAGTAAAAAAACCCATCTTTCATTTACTCAATTTCATTTGCAAAGTATTTTCACTGCCTGGCATTCTGTGCAAACAAAATGAGAAAATAATAGTACATATTATGTAATAAAATATAGTTCTCATTTTTCTAAATTATAGTCATTTTTTTTCATTTCTTATATTTATAAGATTATAATTTGAATTGGATACTCAACATGATATTTCGAAAGAACTAAATTCTAAATTACACGTACAACTCAACAATTGTTTTTAGTACATGCATAAACTTGATTCAAATATATGATCAATTGTTTTCTCATTTTCCCAAATTATGTAGTCATTTTTTGAAATAATAATTTGTGCTTGGATATTCAACATGATATTTTGAAAGTATTTTTTAAATTATTGTAATAATTATTTATTAATATATCGTATTTCATTTTGTTTGATTCAAAACGTGTCGACCTACATACATTATCTCAGTGCATCGGATGAGTCATATACTAGTAATGAAGAAGCTTGGACAAAGTCTTATGTTCAATAAGATGCAAAGCTCGTGTCTATTAGTTAACAAAAATGTGATAAATCGTCAAGATACTTGAGCTCAACTAGTGTTATGTTGGGAGCTCGATTCAATCAATAATCTAATCAAAGTCGAGCCTAAGTTTTGAAGCTTGATTAAAATTAAAACAAAGTTTGACTATTATTATGTTCAGCTCGGCGATTAGATTACTACCCTGTTCGCAAAGCTCATTGTAGTTTTGTAGAATTGTAACTTAGAAAAATGATGTTAGGTTTCGTGATAGACGTCACCAGACCTAATATCAACTGAATATCAGAAACTGCAGTGGAAATAAAAAAATACAATAATTTAATTTCAGTTCGTAAGTAATCGTACTTACGAACTTGGGTGTACAAACCCAAAAACTATATTACTTTTCAATTGTTCAAATCCAATTACAAAATATAAAAGTAATATACGAAAAGACAAATTGTATCAAAACACTTGATACACAAAATACCCGTCGCTTCTTCCTTAGTTGAATTCCTCCATTGGTTACGCAATGTATAGATCCTTCTAATTCTCCAGCAAAGCTCCGAGTTGTTCGTTCAGTGTTCTGCTTCAGAATATCTTCACGTTTATATCAATCCCCGCGTCTTGGTCTTCTTTTATAATTAAAACAAGACTCCTAGTCTTGTTAAACAAGTTAACTAAGTATTTAGGAAACTAAGTAAAATCCTAGACTCCAACTAAGAAGAAATCTAGAGTCCTAAAATACTTTGTGTCCTAAGAAAGGCAAACTACAAACAAGAAAAATTGTTGTTGAAAATAATATTCCCAACAATCTCCCCCTTTTGCCTTTCTGGACAAAACTACCATGACGCAACCAAAATGTTCAACACTGAAAAATAAACTTACTCCCCCTAAATAAGCGATAAAAAAGAAAAATAGACAAAATGTTCCACAAACATCCAAAACCAAAAGAAACTAAGGAAAGCACAAAAGGAACTTAAACACCACGATCTTTCTACGCCCGTCGAGAGGACGAAGATGTTCCTTCACCATCAACTTTCCTTTTCTACAGCTTCTTCTTCACTTGCTTCAAAAACCTATTTCTGAATCGTATCTTCTTTCTTCTCTTCTCACTGGCCAAGCTCGCCAACACGGTGGAAGCCTCGCCATCAGCAGCAGAACCACCAACTCCAGTAGCAACTCCAACAACATCCTCATCCACGTCATGCCTATCTCCCCCTTTTTGTACAGAAACCAAAAGGGCCTCAAAGAGGGAACCCCTCAACGCCAGTAGCTGAGCACGCTGGCTGTCAAGCTGAGCAATTTGGTTTTCAAGTAAGGCCACCTGAGCACGAACAACCGGGGCCATCAACTGCACCATGTTGTCACCGGTGACAGGACTCACAGAGGTGTCACCACGGGCATCATCATCTTGAATAGGCGCACTCCAGGGCAAGTCAATAACTCGGGCCCCAGAGAGGTTCTGGCTCCTCAAGGTGAACCACTCCGCCTCACCAGTGAGGGAATCATCCTCGGAAGGCGTGAAGCCTTGATTTTCCAAAATACTGTAGATCAAAGAGGGAAAACACAATGAAGAGGAAGACTTAGAAGAGGCAAACCTTATGACCATATCAAACGCGAGCAGCCCTCCAGACAAGAAATCAATCACCTCGTCCATGTCATCAACAGTGGAGTCCCCTTGATAGGCCTCAGCCCCATAGGCTTCATTGATCAAATCAGGAGTGAAGGAATAAATTCTACCACGCACATAAACCTTCCCAAAATTTGCGGAAGTAGGCACAGCAACAGAGGATAGGAGGTTAGCATAAAATTCTATAACAACATCTCGAACAAACGGTAGTGCAGTAGAAACCATCGAATACAAGTCCCTGTGTTCAAAGAAGGCAATCAAATTCTGGCGCTTGAACAACTCAACAAGGACTCGCCTTTCATCAATCATGCCACGAGTCTTGTAGTCAGAGAAAAGGGCTTCAGCCTGAGAGGAGAGAAACTGCGCAGAGAGAGGAACCATATCCTCAATCTCGACTTCATTGGAGACTGGAGCAATGTCAACGTCCTCGACAGGTGGAGAACCTGGATCCTGAGGAGGAGACTCACTCGCACTATTAGACCCCGGGCTGGAGGGAGAGTCACCATCCAGAAAGGGCGATGTTGGCTTTGGTGACAAGTCATCAGTCCCAACATCAACCTGCTGAACATGTTCAGCCAGTGGAACCTTAGATTTCTGCTTCTTTTTCCTCTTGGCAGCCTTCATAGAACTCAGCAGGTGCACAAGAGGAATCTCATCCGAATCGTCAGGAGAACGTTCAAGGACAGTGTCAGAGGCAGGAGAGATCGGAGGTGTACTTGAAACAGGGGGATCTTGACCAACAGGCTTGGATTAACTTGAGACTTCTCCAGTGAAAAAGTCCACTATTTCATAAGGTGGACTTGAATACTCAGTCTCTATTGAACCAGGAGATACCTTAATAGACGCCGGAGGGTTCTTCTTGTCCGAAAGTTTCACAGTCTACTTCCGGCGGCAAGGACCCTTTTTAGCCACGTGGGGAGCACTTGAGATCGTCGGAGCAGTGACGGTTGCCGGAGGCACAAACTCCTCGTTATCAGAGTCAGTGGCAACGGTAACATCTTTGGTGAAATTCATGTACTCAATCGTCACATTACGACATGGTCCTGCTTGGCTCTTAGGGACCGCCGGCGGGACAACTCCCGGAGGAATATTCCGCAACTTCCGTGACCGCTTCAAGGTCGGGTCACCGGTGTGCCTAAAAACCTCGGAAATAAACGGAAGATTAGGAGGGTTGTTGACATCAATTTCGTTGACAGGCTGGCCTGGAAGCACCTGGGCCGAAGGAACTACGTCAATCGGGGCTGAAACTGGAGAAACGGTGAGAGAGCTCGCCGAAGCGGAACTGCTTGGTTCTGGAACAACTTGTGACGGGATTTGAGTGAAGGCAACACCTAGTTCCTCGCGGATGTCCAGCCCACCAACTCTCGGCAAAGCCGGAGCTACCTGTTCACCGGAGCGAGCAAATCCTGTCGGAAGTTCAGGAACCCTAGACCCAAATGGTGAGTTCGACTTCCTGCAAATCTCAACAATACACAAGACAAGGAGTAATAAAATCGAAAACTACTTAGAGGAATTAGAGTTGGAAAGGGATTTCAATATCACAGGAGAGAGAGAGAGAGAGAGAGAGAGAGAACGGGAATTTAGGTGGGCCAAAACGGTAAGAAAAGCTCCCTTAATAAATAAATAAAAACTTACCGTTGGAGAAGATAGAGAAAATGAAGGAAAATAGGAAAGAAAATATTTACAAAATCTACCCTACTTTATTTAAAACAAAGAAATATTACCCCCGTAATACATAATCTTTCCAAATAAAAAGCCCACTATCTCTCAACTTAAGGAAACAAATCACGATCATAACTGCCCATGAATCCCACTAAATCAAACCACTTATCAACATAAAAAGACCGATTTTTAGCTGGAGATTGAACCATCACCATGTGAGTATAAAAACTGTACTCAATGAAGAATCCAAAATTCATATCAACCTCATAGTACCTGTCCAGCACAACCGATCACAGCACCACTAGAACAAAATAAATAACTACATCCTCAACTAAAGTCAAGAGACGTCAGAATAAGAAGCAAACAAGAGAAACATAACACTCATCAAAACCGGAAAATTCACAAAAAAAAAAATAATGTCTTAAATTATGCCTAAAAAGATGACCTAGAAAGGTTAAAAATATTCACATAAAGATTTTTAGAGATTATGATCAGTGTTGTTTTTCATGACTGATGACATTGGACCCAACATTGCAAAGGTGAAGTCAATGAAAACAAACCCCTTAACCCAAGTTAATGACAACGTCAAAATCGCTCAATAAGGTAAAATTTAAAGATCAGACCTTTAGTCTTGATTTTCTTCATCTTTTTGAGAAGAGAATTATTATATCTTTAGCAATCGCTATTAACACCTTTTGTTTTTGGACCTGGGAGAAAACCTGTTTCTGCGGGAGAGTTCCACAATCACCAAAGCTAAGAGGCTAGTCATTTTATCATCACTTTTATTACAACACATGACCTTATTTCTCTTTAAATCAGACTCAATGCATTTGAATTATGTATGAAACAGAAAAAATAAAAACGCATGCAAATGATACAGATGTTATGACTAATGACATCTTTGGGCGTCATAACATAAACCCAACACAAGCTAGACGATGCACATTTTGAGATCTCTTCTCAAACGAGAGAAGGTATCCAGGTCTAAAGCTTTTGTGAATATGTCAGCGAGCTGACTGTCTGTCCCTACATGTTCAAGACTTATTATTTTTCTCTCAACTAAGTCTCGGATGAAGTGATAACTGATGTCAATGTTCTTTATACGAGAGTGCTGAACTGGGTTTTTTGAGATGTCAATTGTACTCGTATTATCACAGAGTACGGTCAAAATACTGCTATGGAGACCGTAGTCCTCAATCATCTGGTTTATCCAAACAAGTTGCGTACACGCACTTCCAGCTGTAATGTATTCGGTTCCGGCTGTAGATAAGGAGATACAGTTTTGTTTCTTGCTATACCAAGAGATTAGATTATTCCCCAAAAGAAACAACCCCCTATAGTACTTTTCATATCCACTACATCCCAGCCCAATTCGAGTCCGTATAATCTACCAATTCAGTGCATGTTTCTTTAGTGTACCATAACCCCAAATCACTGGTTCCCGCCACATATCGAGTTATTCTTTTAACAGCATTTAAATGTGACTCCTTAGGGTTAGCCTGATATCTCGCACACAAGCATACACTATACATGATGTCGGGCCTGCTAGCAGTTAAATACAGGAGACTACCAATCATACTCCTATAAAGGGTGTTGTCAACACTAGACCCAACATCGTCTCTCGACATTTTCTTATCTTTACCCAGAGGCGTTCTCTTAGGTTTCTCACCTTCTAAACCAAATTTTTTAACTAGATTCTTTGCATATTTGGTTTGTGAAAGAAATATTCCATCATCAAGCTGTTTGATTTGTAAGCCAAGAAAACACGAAAGATCACCTTGCATACTCATCTCGAACGTGTCAGACATTCGAGCAACTAAGTCCTTTACCATCTGTTCGTTAGTTGACCCAAAAATAATATCATCTGCATAAATTTGGACAATAAGAATGTGTTTATGGGATTTGAGTAGAAACAAGGTCTTGTCAACTTCACCTCGTCTGAAATTTAAAAATAATAAATGTTGAGTCAACCTTTCATACCAGACTCTCGGAGCCTGTTTTAAACCGTACAAAGCTTTCTTTAATTTTAAAACAAAATTAGGTTTATGGGGATCCAAAAACCCTTTGGGTTGCTCAACATACACTTCTTCACTCAAAATACCATTTAATAATGCACTCTTGATGTCCATTTGATGTAGGGAAATTTTAAAATGACAGGCAACTGCAAGGAGTAATCTTACCGATTCTATACGTGCAACCGGTGCAAATGTCTCGTCAAAATCGATACCCTCAATTTGAGTGTACCCTTGTGCCACCAACCTTGCTTTATTTCGAACGATGTTCCCAGCTTCATCCGTCTTTTTTTTGAATATCCATTTCGTTCCAATGACATGTGTGTTCTCAGGACGGGGAACCAGGTCCCAAACATCATTCTTTGCAAACTGGTCAAGCTCCTCTTGCATTGCTTTAGTCCAGAATTCATTCTTCAAGCATCCTCTACTCGTTTTAGCTCTGTCTCAGCAAGAAACAAGGTTTCTCGAATTTGAGAACAATTAGTGGATAAACAGACAAATCTTACCATTTCCTTGAAGTTTATCTGTCTTTTCCTCGTACTCCTCTGATCAAGATCACCAATAATATGCCCGGGTGGATGAATCTTTTGAATCCTTGAGGGAATATATCTTTGATAAAGATCAATTTAATTTTCAGGATCCTCATCCTCTGAATCTGAATTAGACTCAGGAACATCTGGGGAAAGAGTAGAAACTGGAGTCAGCTCACCAGCATTACTGTTACCAGTCTCTTCTGGAGTCGATGTTGGGTTTGCTGACATGTCACCAGACCCGTCACCATCTGCAGCAGCAGCTTCTGTACCTACATTAACATCTAAACCATCCACCACATATTGAGGACTCTGATCATACACAAGATCATTGTCCTCAACAGGTTTTACTCCACTAATAGTATCATCAAATTTAACATTGACCGACTCCATCATGCAACGTGTCCTAAGGTTAAATACTCTATATGCATGACTGTTTTGAGAGTAACCCATGAAAACACATTTATCGCTTTTAGAATCAAGCTTTGAGAGATGTGCCCTATCATTTAAGACATAACAAACACATCCAAAAAAATGAAAGTAGCTTAAGTTAGGTTTCTAACCAAATAGCAGCTCATAGGGGATGACATGTGAACCCGGTCTAAAGTATACCCTATTAATCGTGTGACACGCTGTGTTCATTGCTTCTGCCCAAAAGCGTTTTGCAATACCATTTGAGATCAGCATGGTTCTAGTCATCTCCGCAAGAGATCTATTTTTCCGTTCAACTATACCATTTTGTTGTGGGGTAATGGGGGAAGAGAATTCATGAGTAATTCCTTCTTTCGAACAAAGATTTGAATAGGAATCATTCCCAAACTCTTTTCCATGATCAGTTCTTATTCTTCCTGTGCTTACACCAAAACGCACACACAATTTTTTAGCAAGTTTTTTGAAAAACATGAAAGTTTCTGATTTTTCTTTCAAGAATTCAACCCATGTATATCTTGAAAAATCATCAACAATTACCAAAACATACCTTTTACCACCCAAGCTCTCCACTTCAAGTGGTCCCATGAGATCCATATGTATGAGTTCAAAACAGTTGGAAGTTGTAAGGTTTTGGACATATGGATGTGGTACTCGAACTTGCTTCCCCTTTTGACACGCTTCACACACAGGAATGATCTTCGTGTTAGATTTGGTAAGCCATTCACAGCGTCTTTCTTCACTAGCCTATCCAGCATTTTGTAGTTGACGTGGACAAGTTTTTGATGCCACACCTCGGCATCACTCAGCTGAGACAACTTGCAGAACACATCTTCATTTAGTTGATAGCAGTTGTCGGACGTTCTCTGGACAGTTAGAATACAAGCATTTTCTACATCGTAGACCTCGTATTTTTCTCTTATAAATTTGACACTAAAACCACCATCACACAACTGACTGATGCTTATCAAATTAGCAGTCAGTCCTTCAACAAGTAGCACATTTTCCAGCTTGGCAATACCTGGAACATGGAGTGTTCATTGCCCTATAATCTGCCCATTGGCGCCTCCACCATATTTGACCTTTCCTCCTTTGAATTTTACAATGTTCGACAAAAGTTCTTCGGATACTGTAATGTGTTTGGAGCATCCACTATCAAAGTACCATGCTCCAGGAATGTGGGATTTTAGAGAGGTGTATATCATGTTACACTTGACCTCCCCCTTTCTTACCCAGACTCGTTTCAACTTGGTGTTGCCTTTGGTGTTGACAACTTGAGTCACATCACGAATCCCAAATCTTGATTAATCCTCTGAAATGGATTTTCTTCCCAGTTCTCTTCCAACAGAAGGGGCAAATGTGGCCATGATCACCACAGTGATGGCAAACAAACTGCCTTCTTCTCTTCTTTTGGCGCTTGACAGACTCTTGGTTGTGGCTAACTTGAAGCGATTGTTGCTCCGGTTTGTAACTAATTCCATGCCTTGAAGTTTCTGGATACGACATCTCCAGAATTTCATCTAGCTTCGCCTTTCCCTTGTTGAGGTTTGAAATTGTATCTTGAACCTTTTTTTAGCTCAGTCCTTACTCGTTCCAATTCTGAATCTTTTCTCGTAAGAGATGTCTCCAATCAGGTAATAATCTTCACTTGATCATCGTTTTCGTGGGTAAGCTTTTCAACCTTGATCATCAGCGTCTTAACCTTCAAAACCTGATTTCCCCAGTTGGCAAACAGATCATCATACTCCACGCACAACTTTTTATATTTGTTGAGAGTATCTTCAACCTCAGCATTTAGGCATAGGGTGTTGGAATTGATGTTGTGAACTCGAAAGTCATCATCCCAGGCAACAGAGCAAAAAGTGCAGGTACTGACTCAGAAGAGTCAGAGTCGCTTCCATCTTCATCAAACTCTTTTGAAATGAGACTCTGTTTCCTCAACGTGTTTGCACATTTGTTTTTGTAGTGTCCCCAACCCTTGCACTCATGGTATTGAACTTCACTAAGTGGCTTGGAGGAATTTTCAGTCTTTGACTCCGAAGGTGAGGGCTGATAGTTGGACAACTTTCTTCCAGAAGACTTTGGAGGTGGTGTCTCCATCATGGAGCTTGATGCTTTACCTCCAATATTGTTCTTTCTCCTCAAGAAGCGGTTGAATTTCTGAGTAATGAGAGATATTTCTTCCTCTCCAAGTGTTGTTCTTTCAAATTTATCAACAAGCTCTCTTCAGTCAGTATCTTCATCTTCATCATTTGAGTTAATATCGGAGGTGAGAGCGACATTTTTCTCCTTTGAGTAACAGTTTAGGTGCTCCATCTCAAATGTCTTGATCGATCCAACTAACTCGTCATAATCCAAGTTGTCAGTATTCTTGGATTCCTCAATGGCAACCACTTTCACACTGAACTTCTTTGAAATGGATCTGAGAAGTCTTCCAACAAGGCTTGCATTGGACATGGGCTCGCCAAGGTTTCCACATTCGTTTGATATGTCGGAGAGTCTCATGGCATAATCCACAATAGACTCTTTTTCATCCATTCTCATGGACTCGAACGTTGTATTGAGCATCCTCAGGCGAGATTTCTTTACACTTGGAGTCCCTTCGCACACCCTTTGAAAGGCGCCCCATGCGTCTTTCGCAGACTCGCAATTCTTGATCACTTTGTAATAATTTGTATCGACATAGCCGCACAAGGTATTAATGGTTTTAGAGTTCCAGTTTGACATGGTTACTTCTGTCCGTCCATTCTTCTTCTCTCTTGTATACAGGGTCACCGTCACCATCAGCAGTGACATGAGGTTTCTGCCATCCAACAAGGATGGGTCTCCAAGCTCGTTCGTTGATATTTTTGATGTGCCACCGCATCCTCTGTTTCCAGAGGGAGTAGTTCTCTCCATTTAGGATTGGAGGTCTTGGGTTCCCTTGAGCGTCCATTATGTCAAATTTACAAAACAAGGATCGAAATACTTAGAGTTAAGTACACTGCTTTGGTGCCAATTGTAGTTTTGTAGAATTGTGACTTAGAAAAGTGATGTTAGGTTTCGTGATAGATGTCACCAGACCTAACATCAACTGAATATCAGAAACTGCAGTGGAAATAAAAAACACAATAATTTAATTTCAGTTCGTAAGTAATCGTACTTACGAACTTGGGTGTACAAACCCGAAAACTATATTACTTTTCAATTGTTCAAATCCAATTAGAAAATATAAAAGTAATATATGAAAAAAAAAATTGTATCAAAACACTTGATACACAAAATACCCGTCGCTTCTTCTTTGGTTGAATTCCTCTGTTGGTTACGCAACGTAGAGATCCTTCTAATTCTCCATCAAAGCTCCGAGTTGTTCGTTCAGTGTTCTACTTCAGAATATCTTCACGTCTATATCACTCCTCGCGTCTTGGTCTTCTTTTATAATTAAAACAAGATTCCTAGTCTTGTTAAACAAGTTAACTAAGTATTTAGGAAACTAAATAAAATCCTAGACTCCAACTAAGAAAAAAGTCTAGAGTCCTAAAATACTTTGCGTCCTAAGAAAGACAAACTACAAACAAGGAAAATTATTGTTGAAAATAATATTCCCAACACTCGTAAAATTATAACAGTGGTGCTTATCCATAATTCAATGATTATATCTATGTACAGAGCATAATATAGACAAACAAATTCCTGACTCATTCTTGATCCCTCTCAACATTCTCTTAAAATCAAATCAAATCAATCATTTCCCCTATTTTCCCTTCATGTACATTTGAAGTGAATGTATATACCCCCTGAATTTTAAACGTGCTCAGAATCAGTCTCTTTTTGGATTTTTCACCACAATCCCATCCCAAGATTTTCAAAAAGTAAATTAAAAAAAATAAAATAGAACAAGATGACAATGAATAAGAAACTTAACTAGACATAGCCCGATGGGGAGAAAAATCACCTCGGCATTGTCCATGTGGGCCTAATCGCCGGTCAAGTCGGGCTACCCAACACCATCGCCTGCGACAAATTCACCATATCCACCATCGACGGCATCTGGTAAGCCTTCACCAGGCTCGATACATCTGTCGAGTCCCCCCTTGCCGTCGTCCTCTGCCACGAATGCGAGCTTAGCCCGGACAACACGTACGCCCTCCCCGACCTCTCGTACACGTGTCGGTTCGCCATTCGCTCCTGCATCTCCCGCAGCTCGGCGTCTAGCACCACGCACAATTTGTCCCCCGCTCGCGCCGACACGCTCTCCGACAATGCTTCACGGCACTTTCCCAAAACGGACACCGCGAGAGTCAAATTGCCTCGTTCGGCTGTAGCCTTAGCTTCGGACATAGCTTCTGCTGACCCGAGCCTGTTCCGCTGCCTGTCGACCTCCATCGACACCTCCAGCTGTCCCGTCAATATCGGCCATCGGATTTTAATGTCGCTTGTACAATCAAGACTCGCTAAATTCTTACTAATCGGGTGCTTGTAACAACACCCGGCTTTAATCAGCGACATCTCATTGCCAAATTGACAAATCAGGATATCGGTTGTGACTAAAAAGTCTCATGGTTATCAAAGAAGCAGCCAATGGTTACTCTATCAACATGTGAAGCTGAGTATGTTGTTGCGACGTCAAGTGTTTATCATGTTGTGTGGTTAGGGAGTTTGCTTAAAGAACTTCACCTTGGTGACGTGGAATCAACAGAAGTATTTGTCGATAACAAATCAAAGATTGCACTAGCAAAAAATCCTATTTTTCATGATCGTAGCAAACACATTGACACAAGGTTTCACTACATTAGAGAATGCATTGCTAAGAAAGATGTTCAAATTAAGTTCATGAAATCCAAAAATCAAGTGGTGGATATTTTCACAAAGCCCCTCAAATGCGAAAATTTTGAGAAGTAGAGGGACAAACTTGGGATGCGAGAGAATCAAGCTTAAGGGGAGATGTTGGAAGTTGAAAAGTATAAGCTAGATTCATTGAATAAATAAATGGATGTGACTTTTGATATGGTGTCCATTCATGCTCATGAATGTGTCCTTTCATATTATGCCTTTTTATATTATGGGATGAGTTGTGTCCTTTCATTTTATGTAGTCTAATCCTATAAATAGTCATGTAGTTTTTCATTTCTATGTATGAGTTTTGTATAAGATTTACAAGAAGAAAAATAAGAGTGTTTATATTTTTTCGCTGCGATTTATATTTTGAGCCCACATTTTCCAACACGCACCACGCTAGCCCATGGCTCTGGTCACCACCTCATGCTGCCTCCGGGATGTTTGTTTTTTTTTTTTTGGGTGGGTGGGGTGGGGTGTTCTTTTGTATTTTGTTTAACTTAAATTATTTATGTATTTAAATTAATTGTGCTTTAATTGTGATTATTGTTTAATTTTGAATGAGGATTAGGGGTACAATTTTTCCTGAATTTGGGTTAATTGGGTTTTGAATTTTGAAATCAGGGTTTAGTTAGGAATTAATCAAAAATTAGGTTTGAATTGTAATAATTTAAATAATTATGATTATTTCAAAAGTTAGGATTAGATATGAGGCGAAGTAGCAATTATTTTAAAAAATAAGTTTCAATTGTAATTATTTAGACAGTTATGAATTATTTCAGAAATAAAGATTAAATTTGAGGCAAATTAGCAATTATATCAAAAATTAGATTTCAATTGTAATTACATAGATAATTAGGAATTATTTCAAAATTTAGGATTAATTTCGAGCGAATTAGCAATTATTTTAAAATTTTAATTTCAATTATAATTTAGATAATTTAAAATTGAGAAATAAATTCATATTAATTACACATCCTCAATTTGATTTTCTAAAACATTTAATACTACAACAATCTAAGTACTTATACAATAATAATTAGTTCTATGTGAATATGACCTTACTCATCTATTTTTTTTGCAATGTTGTACACTTAAAGTTGGGTTATTATAAATTATGCAAATAATATGAACTTATTTCTTAACTGAGCTAGTTGCGAATCCATTTATTTTATATTAACATTTTCATGTTAGGAGGTCAGGCTCGTGGTCAAGTTTAATTGGTTTTACAATTACGTAATTACGTTGTTAATTCGACATCTTGTTGCGTGAGGTCGTACTTTTATTATCTTATTTCTAAGTATTTAATGACTTTATTTCTTGTGGTCGCTTCAATCATTTATTAAAATAAAGTTTGTTTATACTGCCGCGCAAAGAAAAATGTTGATTTTTTACTTAGCACTTGATGCTTCTCCTTTTATTTTATCATTGAGTATTCGTAATCTTAAAATGGGTTCACATGGTTCTCAAATAGGGCCCTTGAGAAATTCCTTTAGTTATTTATATCATCACTAATTGTCGCGTAATGCATTTTTTGGTGGGGTGGGGTGGGGTGGGGTGGGGTGGTTGGGATTAACAGCTATATATATAGTTGCTTATTGACCTCAAACTTCTTTACCTTGGTATGTAACAATAATAATTTTACAGAAACTTCTCACATTCTTTATATAATTTGACAATTTAATAATAATCAGCATGATTATGTTTGTGTATTAATCAACATGCTCGCTCAATTTTAAAATTTTCCATCAGCAATTCTTAGTCTGATTGGTTGTATTATAACTTACTTGATGTTTGCTGCTCACGCTAAGTAATCCTAGTACGACTTTTAGAACAATGGTTATAGGTATATGATGCATAAATACAAACAAAAGACAAAAATCCAACAAGTGCAACATTAAGACTAGGTCGCATTAGATTTCCAAGTACTTTAGAAAAAACTTTATAACATGTTGAATCGAAGTTCAATATTCAAATATGAGTGATTAAAAGTACCTGATGTACATTTCTAAAGAAAATGAGTATTCAAATACTATTAAACAGACATTTCTAGGAAGAATTTTATGTATATATTTCTAGGAATCTCCAAGATATTCATTAGCAAGTTCCATTAATCCTCGAAAACTTCTTTACATCTACCGTGTTCTAATCATTTACCACCCTCCATTTTAGATTTTAAGAGGTGTGTTGGTATAAATAGGCATGCAAGTTGATGCTCCACATCATTCGTTCTAATACTTTGAAAAATTAAGAATTTAAGAAATAGCATCAATAAATTTAAAAATAGATTAATTGATGCTCCGACTCATTTTCACTCATCCATTTGGATCATTTGGATTTTTAATGTTTTATCATGACCGTGTTAAGATAACGAACCTTTATTGAACATGTCTTATTTGAACACTTAGTGAATGATTTAAAGAGGATTAGCTTGACATCTAAGTGAGTAGTATGGTTTATTGTTATCTAAGTCTATAAATCATAGTTTTTATTTTCTAATATGATTCATGTACGTCATAGTTTTTACAAGTTTTTAGTTATTATGAATATGACTTTTATTTTTAATTGAACAGTATGAACGGTTGACTTGGTAATGAATCTTTGGGTTTCTTGTATTTGTTTATTGTATTTTAAGTTTCTGTTTTGTTGTTTAAGTCATTTACTTCATGTTTGAAGTCGTAGTAGGCCGAATGTAAGGAACCGAGTTTTTGTGTCGTTCGAAAAGACAAAGAAGCAGACAACACGACATTCTCGTGCGCAAAGTGTAGTTCTATTATTTATTGTATTTTGATTATAACGTTTGCATCAAAAGACAAAATCAAGTCATGTTGTTCTAGAGTTCACGCACTAACAGTTAGTTGTGTGCCCAATAGCGCGTCAAGGGTGATTTCCGGGTAGATGTTGACACACGAACGTGTGTTCTGGTCATGCATCATCTTGTAACACATTATTATACGTTTTATTTGTCTATTGTTTTTGTTGAAATCTTTTCTAAGTTGTTTCCTTGTCAAAAAATCTCATTTTTAATTTATTATATTGATCACATTAAAAAAAATACGTGATATTGGTTATTATGAAACAACTACTATTAAGTTGGCCAATTCATAAAAAAAAATTCAAAAAAGCCCGATCGGAGGCTTTTGCTGAAGTGGTGTTATGTAATACTTTATTATCTTTTGTCTTTATTTTAAATATTAAATTGAAAACAAAAACCTAGCAAAAAAATTATTTTGATACATTATATTGGCTATTTCCAAAAAGAGTACATGACATTGGCCATCATAAAAATATCTTTGCTAAGTTGTCCAATTTATTAAAAAAAAGTCCCAAAAAAGCTTGATCGAGACTTTTTTTTTTACATGGCGTGATTCTATATTTTCTTATCATTTTTCTTTAACTTCAAACATTAAATTAAAAACAAAACCTGTTTTGCCTCCATTTTATTTTCCTTTAATCAAATTAATAAGATTTTAAGTAATAAAAAATTAAATAAAAATTCAGTAATAAATATAAAAATATAAAATATATCTTAAGAAAATATAATATAAATATAAAGATTCATATGTCTTCTTTTTAATTTTTTTAAACTTTAATTAATAAAAAATCATAAACTCAATAAATATAAAGGAACGCTGAGGACCATAACCAAGTAGAATATACCGTATATGGCCTATAGAAGACTACAAACCGGCTCAAGTAAACCAAGGGCTGACCAAGTGGACCAAGTTTAGAGACTGACTAGTGAGTAAGGCAGAGCCCAGAACCATAACTAAGTAGAATATATTATACTTACTATATAGACTGTAGAAGCCTACACAAACCAGGCCTCTAGTATACTATTATAGTGTATTTTCATTTTTGCAAAGTATTTTTCACTGCCTGCATTCTGTGCGAACAAAATGAGAAAATAATAGTACATATAATGTAATAAAATATAATTCTCGTTTTTCTAAATTATAGTCATTTGTTTTTCATTTCTTATATTTATAAAATTATACTATATTATTGGATATTCAACATGATATTTTGAAAGAACTAAATTGTAAATTACACGTACAACTCAACAATTGTTTTTAGTATATGCATAAACTTGATTCAAATATATGATCAATTGTTTTCTCATTTTCCTAAATTATGTAGTCATTTTTTGAAATAATAATTTGTGCTTGGATATTCAACATGATATTTTGAAAGTATTTTTTAAATTATTGTAATAATTATTTATTAATATACCGTATCTCATTTGTTCGATTCAAAACGTGTCAACCTACATACATTCTCTCAGTGCATCGGGTGAGTCATATACTAGTGATGAATAAGCTTGAACCAACTCTTCTGTTCAATAAGATGCAAAGCTCGTGTCGATCAGTTAACAAAAATGTGATAAATCATCAAGACAAGATACTTGAGCTCGATTCAATCAATAATCTAATCAAAGTCGAGCCTAAATTTTGAAGCTTGATTAAAATTAAAACAAGTTTGACTATTATTACGTTCAACTCGGCGATTAGATTACTACCTGTTCGCAAAGCTCGTAAAATTATAACAGGGTGCGTATCCATAATTCAATGATTATGTCTATGTACAAAGCACAATATAGACAAACAAAATCCTGACTCCCATTCTTGATCCCTCTCAACATTCTCTTAAAATCAAAATCAAATCAATCATTTCCCCTATTTTCCCTTCATGTACATTTGAAGTGAATGTATATACCCCTGAATTTTAATTGTGCTCAGAATCAGTCTCTTGTTTTTTTCACCACAACCCCATCCCAAAATTTTCAAAAAGTAAAAAAAAATAAAAATAAAAAAAAAAATCAGAATAAGATGACAATGAATAAGAAACTACGGGAAAAAAAATCACCTCGGCTGTGTCCGTGTGGGCCTAATCGTCGGTCGAGTCGGGCTACCCAACACCATAGTCTGCGACAAATTCACCATATCCACCATCGACGGCGTCTGGTAAGCCTGCACCAGGCTCGATACATCTGTCGAGTCCCCTCTTGCCGTCGCCCTCTGCCACGAATGCGAGCTCAGCCCGGACAACACGTACGCCCTCCCCGACCTCTCGTACACGTGTTGGTTCGCCATTCGCTCCTGCATCTCCCGCAGCTCGGCGTCTAGCACCACGCACAATCTGTCCCCCGCTCGCGCCGACACGCTCTCCGACAATGCTTCACGGCACTTTCCCAAAACGGACACCGCGAGAGTCAAATCGCCTCGTTCGGCTGCAGCCTTAGCTTCGGACATAGCTTCTGCTGACCCGAGCCTGTTCCGCTGCCTGTCGACCTCCATCGACACCTCCAGCTGTCCGGTCAATATCGGCCGTCGGATTTTGACGTCGCTTGTCGAATCAAGACTCACTAAATTCTTACTAATCGGGTGCTTGTAACGACACCCAACTTTAATCAGCGACGTCTCGTTGCCAAATTCGCAAATCGGGATATCGGTTGTGACTAAAAAATCTCTTTCTTCGTCCGCGTACAAGTCCCCGACCTCGATCGTGGCTCTTCTTTTATCCGACGCCACGACGGTTTTGTAGCTTCCAGATTTTATCGAGACGAGCTGTAAAATCGGGTCGACACACTCGATTTCCACTTTTAATTCCTGAACGACCACGCTTAAGAGCCCGCCGATGCACTGCGCGAACGCGTCTTGAATTACGCCCTCGGCCTCGATAAAAGAAAACGTCCCACCTGAATTTTCAGAAATTAAATGCATCGAGGCCGCGTCGTGATCGGCTCCGAATCCGAACGAGTGTATAGGAATATGAAAAGACTGATAATGATCCGAACGAGCATACGTGTCTTGTCCGTCGGATAACAGTATAATACTGCCGATCGGGTTTTTCCACTTGCAGTCGGTTAGAACCTTAGCAGCCTTTCTAAGGCCCTCCGATATATTTGTCCCGCCATTCGAGGTTAGAGCATACACGGCTTGTAATGCTTCTTGCCTCCCGTTTTCGGTCATCCTGCGAAGCGGGAACAGGCGACGTGCCGTGGACGAGAAGGCGATCACCGAGAGCCTGTCCGACGGGCCTAGGTTTTGGATAACGAAGCCCATGGCCCGTTTGAGCAGGGCGAGCTTCGTGCCCGCCATGCTTCCGCTGACATCAAGAACCGTGACGAGGTCAACCGGGGCCCGAGAATGTTGTAGTTCGGAAGTGATTGGAGCTTTTAGATGGACGAGAATTGAAAAGCCGTTAAGTGATTTCGATTTCGAGACAGCTGAGACTTCGGGATACGTCTTGACTTCGACCGGCCCGTTAAAATCATTCTTATCAGGCGAGTTGGTAGTGACGACTTCGTCGTCGTCGTCGAAGACGGCGGGCTCGGGCGCGTGGAAAAGAGAGGCGACGTTGCGCGTGGGGTCCGGTCGCGGAGAAGGGGTGCGTCGTGGGGCCCGCGTCATGGCGTCGTGTTGGGATTTTTCGGAGGAGGAGCTTTGGATTGGGATCTCTTTCCATTTGGCCCGGCAAACGGGGCAGCTCTGTTTGCCGTGCTTCACGTTGGACGCGATGCAGTGGAAGTGGAATGAGTGCGTGCATTCGGCTGTGAAAATGGCGTGCCCGTGGCCGGGCTTCATGGTCGACAAGCATATCGCGCAAACGTTCTGGGAAGAAAAAATGAATATGCAGATAAAAAAAAATTAATTAAGCCAGTTCGAAATTTATTCATTTTCATTTTTATCTTTTTTTTTAAGTAAAGGCCTGAAGGCCGAAGACCAACCAGAGTGCCTCAAGCAAAAACATGAAAAAGTCTAGAAAAATGAAAATAAAAAAAATAAAGAATAAAATAAAATTATCGATTCATAAGAAATCCACGCTATAGAACCCGTAAAGAGGGACTCTTAAAGTCAATTAGCAAACTATTACATATTAGATAATCCCAGCAAAAAAAAAAAAAGTATAAATAAGGAATTTTTAAACAAAACTAATCTAATAAGAATACTAGCTTTAGTTTGTATAATACTATTTGTATATCAGAATCATTTATTCGAAGCTGAAATAACTGTGCCATCAAATAAAAGACTGCCTCTACATCTCCATTGTGCCAAACATATATCTATCTGTCACAACCATTTCACGAAAATTAAGAATGATTGGTGTTATAATTATAAGTATCAAATGATCATAATATCCTTTTGTTTAAAATAATTAAAAGCGTGAAATAATAAAAGTTGGAATAAAAGTAATAAAATAATCTT
Organism: Phtheirospermum japonicum; assembly: GCA_014905375.1. Taxonomy (NCBI): domain Eukaryota; kingdom Viridiplantae; phylum Streptophyta; class Magnoliopsida; order Lamiales; family Orobanchaceae; genus Phtheirospermum; species Phtheirospermum japonicum. Next base: position 1,731,725 of record BMAC01000080.1, read on the forward strand.
TAATTCTTATTAAAAAGGTAAAAAATTACAATAATTCATTATAAATACGACTTTAAATTCTTGTAAAACCAATACCAATTGTTTAAAAAGATGGTCAGTCAATCATGGTAGTAAGTCATCGGCTTTTTCAATGTAAAGAGCCATAGGAGGCTCCCAGAACTAATATCGAAGCTTTCGAGGCATTTACAATTTTTGCAATAAATGATTTAAAGCACATATAGTGTTTATCAAAAGAAGTAGAACAAATACATTGGTCACCCATTTAGTTTGATGAAAGCACTGAGGCCTGCCTAATAGTACTATAACCACCCAACTTAACCTAGGCTCCAGTCTGCCACGTGTCCAGCGCCTTTTAACAACACTGGGTGCATCTAATCTTTCAATCAATGGTCAAATTGAAAGATATTCATAAAAAGGAGTGAGAAAACAGTTATGTTGCTGACCAAGAAAAGCACTATCTTTTTACCTCAGATATTGAAAAAAGAAAAAGATTTCAGTGTTGATGCACTTTTGGGCCATTTCTTTTTTATAATAAGGTCAGATGACTATAGTCTTTCAAAAGGGACTCATACCACTTTATCCCCACCTCTCAATATTCAGAAAACTGAAAACTACAATACAATAGTAGGCCCATTATTTTTATTTTTTTATTTTTTTTTTCTGACAGTTGATCATATGAATATATCCGCAAGGAAACTTGTTAGCTCCATTATTAGTATCATCTTGTCCTATAACTCTACCCCACGTGATAGAGACACCCTTTAAACAAATTCAGCCAACTACACCATCAGAATGCAACCACTATTTATTATTTATTTGGGAAATAATTAAATATAATTCTTGAAATAGCTATAAAAACATTTTGCTTTGCTTTTTAGTTTTTAAATCAGTCCTTACTCATTAGAATTTCATGAAAATCCCATTTCAAAGAAGAATTCAAGATTTATGGAAAGCTAAATTAAATAAGAAAGTTTTTAATTAGGGCAGTAAAAAAAAAAGAAAGAAAAGAAATAGCAAATTTTCAAGAAAACAAGAACGCAGTCAATATTCAACTACCAGACTCAATAAATGGATGAAAAAAAAGTAGTTGGCACCCATCACCCATGCATTAATAAAAAAAGGAAACACGGAAATAAGCACTATTTTAAATAGATATTAAACATAATCTAATTGCTTAAACAAAAAAAAAAACAAATGTTAATTATTGACCTTGGAAGATTGGGAGGAGTGTTTAGGCAGCAGGAGGGTGGACGAAGACGGCGTGGGCATTTGCACCCGATAATTCGAATCCCGCGGCGGCGTGTGAGAAAGCACGACGGCGTCGGAAAACCTCCCCGTGGGCGGCGGCGGCGCCGGAGAGCCCTCAACTGTTCTCGGCGGCACGTACAGACACGAATTCAGCTTCAACCCCAGAGCAATCTTCACTTTCAGCCATTTGCTCCCGCCCATTTTCGCCACAAGTAGCTCAACAACAGCTATTATGCTTACACATATAGATACAGAAATCAGAAATAATACAGAATGTTAATGTTAATTCGGTCTGAGAGAGAGAGAGAGAGATTGTTTGGAGTATTTGTTGTTTTAATTTAGTGCACTTTTTCTTTCTTTCTTTTTTCTTCTCCGGTTTTTGGGTTTGTGGGCTATCTTTGAACACGGTAACCAATAGCTTTACGTTTCGACAAACCATATTTATATACAATAAATAATAATAACAACAAATGTTATTTAATGTGCCGTCTGTCTGTATAAATTAATTAATTTGTGTGTTTATGGGGAAGGACAAAGTTGGAATACAATAGATAAACAAATTGTTGGGATTGGAGGAAATTTGACCTTGGTGTTATTGGCTTGGACTGTTTGGTTCGTATATTACTCAATTTTATTCGTAATAACAAGACTTGCTTCCCTTCTTAGAAAACTATTTTATATAACTGTCATATTGTTATTTTCAATACTGAAGTCCCTATAATTCCCAAGGAAAAAAAAGAAAATTCTAAAATAGTACTCCATTCCTTGCCCCACAAAGATAGTCCAGTTACTATATTTAACATATCATTAAATTTTTATTTTCACACATATCCTTAATTAATATTCTTGAAATACTAGTTACCTACATAGTAAATTGAAATTGATAATTACAATGTAAAATTTTACTATTCCAATAACAAATATACTAATTCATTTCTATAAGTATTAATTGATATTAATAAATTTAAGAAGGGTATAACTGAAAAATACTAATTAAATTAATGACTTAACTATATAAACTACTTATTTTCTTAATTTATGTGAAATCAACTACAAGACCATCATTTTTAGACCGAGGGAGTTATACTTTTTCTAGTTTGCCCGTATGCCTAATTTACAACTAATTCCATTTAATACTTCGTTAATACTTACGCATGTATTTAATTGAGGGTAATTAAGGTACTTTAAAAAATTATTTGTGTGCGAAACATGAGAAAGTGACTTATATTGAATAAGTGGGATAATTACAAAATTAGTAGAATCTACATAAGGATTTTTCAAGATTTGAAATAGTGTGTTGCGAGCGAAAAAACGTAGAATTAAGATACAAGTATGGGCAAACACTCTTGTTAAGTCGAACTAACTGATCATTCGTTAGGCTAAAATTTTATATCAATATATTATAGTGCAAAAATTAATACATTGTAATAGAAAATCAATACATCATAGTACAAATACATCACGTTACAAAAATCAATATATCATAACACAGGGTCAGAGATTGATGAAAAACTATTACTTTACAGTATAAAAATCAATACATCACAGTACAAAAACTAATACATTATAGTATCGGATTAAATAATCTACACAAGTGTTTGACTATAAGTATTATTCTTTCTGTCTTATAAACTTTCAATGAGATTAAAAAAAAAGTAGTTATTATGTTTGAAATATTAAATTTCACATATATATTTTTTAATCATACTCTTATTTTATTACTAAAGATTCATTAATTGTTGATATCAATATAAGTTAAGTATGGGCATATAATTAAATAACAAAAATATATATGAAAAGTGTGTTATAATTTGGGATAAAAAATAAAAACGTGTTATAATTATAGAACGAAGAGAGCATGAGTTTAGGCGGATATAAATGAATTTAGACGTTAAAATACATTTAATATTTCAAAAATTATTGATTTATAATCGATCTAAAATACTAAATAAGTGAAATAATAGTTTTAAGGAGTTTAGATTTCAAAACAAAATAATACTCCCTCCGTTTTAAAATAAGTGTCGTTTTAGAGACTCGAATTTATTACAAATTAGGTATCATTTTAGAAATTTTTACCACTTTATTCCAGTTTTATCCCCACTTATTTTAAGAAATATAAACAAGTTTATGGCAATAGAATAACTAAAGGGAACGAATGGAAGTAATTAAATGAGAATATTAGTAATTGATTGAGAATGTATTAGTCAAATATTATGTTCCTTAATTTTGACCAAAAACTCTAAAACGACATTTATTAAAAAACGGAGGGAGTAATAAGAAAAATGATGTTCACATATGTATCGCTTAATGCACCACCTAGGCATGGACAAATGAGTAAGTATGTCATAGATCTGGGTATATGATAGATCACGAATCCTAATAAATATAAAAGAGTTGTGGATAAATATAGCTCATGTTTCGTTCAATTTGTCGTATTTTTCGAAAAAAAAAATATTCCTTCTACCTGTCACTTTTTCATTACCAAGACTTAATTAAATGACATTTTTTACATTACCAACATTAATTAGATGTTACTTTTTCAAATTTCACCTCTCTTATTAATTCGCCCATTTTACAATATTTGTTATTCTAACAATAACACACACACACACAAACAACAAAAAAAAAAGGAGAGACGACGACGACAACAACAACAAAAAATATATTTAAATTAATTGTTGTTGTTCATTTCCAAGACAATTTTGTACTTTTTTTTCTTCTCATTTTACCCTTACTCATTCCTCCTTAAAGTATATGAGATTTTTTCTTGAAAAATAAGAATAATATTTTAATAGGGGAATTAAAGTCAATAAATTAGTTCTTGTGCACTGTGCTAAACAACAAGTATTAATTCGCCCATTCTACAATATTTGTTATTCTAACAATAACACACACACACACACACAACAAAAAAAGAGGGAGAGACAACAACAACAAAAAAATTTAAATTAGTTGTTTCTCTTCATTTCCAAGACAATTTTGTACTATTTTTTTTCTCATTTTACCCTTACTCATTTCTCCTTAAAGTATATGAGATTCTTTCTTGAAAAATAAGAATAATATTTTAATAAGGGCATTAAAGTCAATAAATTAATTCTCGTGCAATATGCTAAATAACAAGAATTGTGAATAGGGGAGAGTTGTTGTTTTTTTGGATCTTAAAAAAAGTCGTTATTCTAATTATTTTATATCTATTAAATATCATTCTTAGTACGTGGGAAATACCTTATTACATCAGATAGAATGAGACAGGTAGAATATAAATAGATGAATAACGTATATAGAATCATATTCATCAAACGTAATTAATATACAAGAGAAATGTGATGAAAACACAAGCCATGAACACTGAATATAATAATTAAGTTTATGACAATTCATGAATTTGAGTTCATAATATAAATTTTACGACTAAACCTCGCATAGAGCAAACTAGACGATCAACCTGTTGACCTTTATTTCCAAACATATGACATAGGTGAATTCGATCCTAACGTTATTTTAGCACACGCATGCCTTCATAATCTGCCAAGTGTCCATAGCTATGGATATGGACAAATCCAATTTGCTATGCCTGTGTGTGTGTGCGTGTGTGTAGAAAAAAAATCAAAATAAATTATTAAAATAAGTTTAAAAATTGATCATTTTGTTTTATGCCCCTAGATTTATTAAGAACTTAATGAAAGTTTATTATAATTATGTAATTAACTTTTGGTGAGGAGAACTATCTCCAAAAATGGATTTAAACGAGTGTTCGATATGTATTCATTGCAAGAAATATTTCAAAATTTTGGAAATATACGAGTTAAAACATCAAGAGAGAATAACGTATTGAGACAACCGATATGTTAAATAAGTTCTTGTAGGAGTCAATAGGGAAACCTTGAGACAATGCGAGAAACAAAAGACGTATCATCTGAGTTACCTTTGGGTAAATCAGTTACTAAAAACGGATCTAATGAATCATAGGGATGCAGCTCATGAATCCCATCAATATATCAAATGGTAACGAAGTGATATCAGATTCCTCTAAAAAATCTCAAAGATCTTAGAGAAATCTAAAGAATGGTACAAGATATTGACTAACATCAACATCGTATCTAGTTGCAGATAAAAGAGATACTTGAATATCAAAATAAAATACGAGATACCCTAGTTGATGTTCAAAAACGAGTTAAGGCCCTCAAAGCCAAGTCTAGTTCATCTGGAGGAAGACGACATATAACTTTCGGGACGGAACCCCTTTTACATCAAAAGGGGAAACCAACCTAGGTTATAAGACAACCAACAGAGGAAGAAAAAATGATGGCTATCATCAAATGAACTCCATTACATCCCAAGAAGTGATGGAAAGATCAATATTGAAGATCTACACGACCTTGTCGAGTCCTTCTCAGGATTGGGTATTGTGGGTCTAAAAATGAACTTAAAAGAGTTTTTAGCCCTGGTTCCAGGAAATGTTCTTGCACTACCACCATAAAGTTCCAATCAAGGCAAAAGTATGGCTTCACACGAACCGGTACCAGATGCACCAATGTCGGATGTGGGGGATTTCACATAAAAGGAGATCCTACAGACATAGTAGTCACCAAACAATGTTCCCAAAGGTCCAATATTCTCAACACGCCATATGGAAAGTCCCAACTTGATCATATACATCCGTATGGATTAATGTTGAATATGGATATCCTAAACTTCAAGAATCGAGAGATATTAGTAGATGATTGGGTGTTTGCAATACAAATACGGTAGAAACCCTCGGCCTTGAAAAGGTATGGTTCATTTTACTCCTTGAAATGAGCCTTGAAGGATCTGTAAAGATTGTATGGGATTTAATAGGATGAGATATAAAAGTGGGAGTTATATATGGAGAACAGTTAAAAAGGATAGTCGATAATATGGTCAAGTTATTCAAAATCTATTTTATCAACACATGATATTTCGAGGGTATGGAAGATGAGAAATAGAAAATATACCAACAAGTCCTCTATTGCCTCGCACTACAAGATATTTATCATATAGATGAATACATGCAGCTATTTACCGAGTATCGGTGGAAAGCCAAGGTGAATGATGGGGATGCAGCGCAATTATTCTTTGTGAAAATACCAAGTCCTTGGAGAAAAATGTTAATTTAGGAATACAAGCCCACAACTGATATGGATTTGGTTGCTAGAATGATGTCATTTATAAAATCCAAGTTAGCAGAGTGGTGTCACCAGGCATCACTTCACAAGAATTATAAGAGATTAATAGGAATCAATAAATTAGTTCCTCTATGTTGCCCAATAATGGTTGGAGATCATCATCCACAGAGACATAAGCGAAAGAAGAAAGAAGCCACCCTTATGCGCGTAGAAACAAGAGAAGATTTTCAGGTAAACTAAGAAGGTCTTGGTCAACAAAATGGACCTGAAACTAGAAATCAAGACAAAGAATGAAGCTAAGATGAAGTCGATGTTCATTTTCAAGCCAAGAAAGCACCAGCAGGACTCCATCAAAAAGAGATTTTAGACGATCTCATACCAGAGCTAATTAAAGTTTTAAAGATTTCAGTTGTTGGTTGTGTGGAGTGAGAGGACATATTTCAAAAGATTGCTCGGAGAATCAGAAAAGAGGAGTTAGACAGTTTGAGAATACACCAGAGTTTGATCAAAACCTTGTATAGATGTATCAATTTGAGGATATTCCCTCTGATAAAAGCATCTATGAAGAATAAATATACTCTGAAGATTGAAGTGAATCATATTCAGAATCAGAGGGTATTTCTTCAACAAGTGATTAGGTCAGATATGCCAGGATTCCTCTCTCATACAATAGTCTCTCATAAGACACTAGGGGCAATGGAAAAGGCCATGGATAAGTTGGGGTTGAGAAACCGGAAATACTAAATTATCCATAAAATCTCCACGTGAAAATTTGCGATACCCATGGAACATAAGGAACCAGATCGAAATGACTCTAATCCCCTATAGAGAAATCCAGGAGATTAAGAGTGGGCTCAAAAGAGAAATGGCAAATACACTTTCATGAATCAATCTTGAAGCCATTAGAGTAATAACAAAATCAACCTTCAAAGAAGGAGTTGATTTGCCATTAAATCTCGCCCTCTTTGAAAAAAGAATCTCAAACCTCAAAGATTCTTGTCTTAGAAAAATTACAAGAAATTTATATGCTAAAAAATGGCATTCAATGTCTACCCAAGAATTGTGTATAATTTGGCAGATCAAGATTTAAGTAGAATTCTTACCCTTCATCAAAGTTTTAAGAGGCCAGACCTGATGATAGAAGGGAACAGACCCTACTCGATTACATACAAGATCTCCTATGCATTCTCGAATAATCATCATTCAGAAGTATTCTCGAGAAAAGACTTCATAGAAATACAAGGGATCTTAAAAGACATGGCAAAAGCTTTCTTACCAGAGATTATGCAAACTCCAACAATTAGAGAAATCGACATGAGAATCTAAGATCATCTGGTTCTTACTAAAAGCAAGAGTCTCATGATCGAACCAAGAAGAATGCCTTTTCAACAAGACAGAATGATTAATGGACCTCACTGGGAAAGTCCAAGAACCAGCCAAAGCACTAGAACTTCTGAGGTATTTAAAACTAATGGAGAATTAAAGTGCCCTAGAGGATGGAGGGTGTAAAAGTGATATTCGGAATTATACAAAAAGATAACATCTTTCCTTGTGATGCTTTATAGCACTTACAACAACCTACCATATGAAAATATTAAGGAGTCCTTAAGATTGGAGAAATCGAAATGGTGACTCAATGAAGTGCAGTAAAAAACCCAGACTAGCTAACTTTAGTGTTAAAAAATTTCGAGGAACATAAACCTTAGGAAGATCGAGAGATAGAATATAGTTTACAGTGGGAGAAAAAAGATACGGAATCAGATAAGCACTAATCAATTCTCCATATACATTCCTGTGGGAATAATATATGAAAGATATCGTGCAAAATATTTTGTAGCCTACATCGATTCAGGCATACAGACCTGCACAGCTAATCCAGAAGTCTTCCTTAAAGAAATGGAGGAAGAATTGTCCCCAGTTGCGAGGAGAGATTTCTCTAAAAGAACTTTAGTCCTTAAAAGAGGAATCAAGCAAGAGGAAATGATGATAGGAGGAGGAAATGGTACCACATGGTACAAGGTCAAAACTTTACCAATCTATTTCCACGATACAGGAGCAGATATTCTGTTAGAAAATAATTTCCTATAGACATTTACAAAAATTTACACAAGAAAATGAGACTAGAAGACTTATTTTCACAACCCCGTGTGATCATAAGATTATAGTCCACTGATTACAAGAGGTATTCTATAGAAAAATTCCAATCAATTTTTGCAGCAAGCGTGGTGATGAAGGCAAACTTTGACACCAAAAAATGAAAGAACGAAAAATGTATGGAGAAGCGATTCTCCAACTACAAATTGAGAGTTTAGGAGACCGTAAGGAAGAAAGGATAAAAGTACAAACAATTGAAATCCTCAAAGCCAGCCTAGATAGAGCTCATGGCCGAAAACCAACACAGAAGAACAAATTTTGTTCTAGGATATCAAAAGAAAGATCTAAAAGAAATTTTAATAAAAATCCTCTCGCATGGTGGGATAAGAATAAGCTCAAAGAATCTTTGAAGGTGAAAGTCAGAAAAGAGAACGATCTAGTGGGATATAAGCCTATCCCGATGAATCAAAATATCGAAAGAATATACAATAAATACTTAAGGAACACATCGACCTTAAGTTAATTGAATAGGGCTTCTCTCCATACAGCAGTCCGGGGTTTTTGGTGCGCAACCATGAACAAATAAAAAGAGGAAAGACCAGATTAGTTATTAATTATAAGAGAATTAATAACATCTTGGAGTTTGATGGATATTATATTCCAAGTAGAGAACATTTGGTAAATTGCATTAAAAATGCCAAAGTGTTCTCCAAGTTCGATTGAAAATCTGAGTTTTACCAGATTAAGATGGAGGAAGGAAGCAAGAAGTTTACGGTCTTCTCCACACCACAAGAACATTATATCTTGAGTGGTATGCCCATGGGTCTAGCAAATGCACCCCAGATATATCAAAGAAAGATGGATAATCTCTTAAAGATTATTTTAGTTTCATGTTCGTCTACATTAATGATATTCTCATCGCATTGAAGAACATGAAAGATCATCTAAATCATTTAGAAATGTATGTTTGCCACAAGGAAAGATTAGTACTTTCTGAAAATAAAGAAGTAATAGCTACAAGAAAAAGTGAGTTTCTTGGGATAGAAATCGATGATTATGGAATCATTCAAATCATGTTATGGAAGAAAAAAATACAAGGATTTTCAGATACGCTCAAGGACCAAAAGAAAATTAAGAGTTTTCTGGGAGTTGTTAATTTTGTTGGGATGTTCACAAAGAACCTGGCACATTACAGGAAGGTGTTTAGTTTCTTACTAAAAAGGATGTCAATTTCAATTGGGAAAAAGAACACCAAGAGGAGATTAAACAACTTAAGGAGGTTTGTTGACAAACTTCCCAAACTGGCAATCCTAAACGATGACAATGAACTGGTTCTATACATAGATGTCAGTGATTATTGGTGGGCAGTTGTTCTTACTAGTAACACCAAAGGGAGAAGTGTCATACAGACATTACAGCAGACTATATTCAAATAGTGAAGCAAATCGATGTCATATCAACGGGAAGGAGTTCTTTGCAGTCAGAAAGACGTTTAAATAAATTGCCTTTATTTCTGCTATCTAAAAAGTTTACCTTAAAAATTGACAATTCCAGTGGCAAGTCTTTTCTAAAAAATAAATTTGAATCAAAACCAGTAAAAGCTAGATTACTTAGATGGCGGGCTGTATGACAATATTATGATTATGATATTGTCGACATAAAATCTCATGGAAATATTCTTGCAGATTTCTTAACGAGAGATAGAGGGATCAGAAACTGATTCATTTTTCAAAACGGCAAGTCATCTAAGAGAACATCTAGAGATGCTTTAACACGAGTTTGATGCATTGACCATCAATACAGAGGTAGACGGAAGGTCCATTATTATTAGCAAATCTCATTAGATATAGAGCATCAAACAACTTTCAAGGAAAACTTCTCAATCTTTTTATGAGATATGGTCATGTTTGGCAATTAGCGTGTAGCTAATAGTAAATGATTGCTTCTATTAGCTTATATTTAATAGTTGATTTAACAAGTATTTTTTATAAAAGTGATAAATGATTAACTTGATTGTATAATTTAACTAAAAATGACATATACAAAATTAATTATTTGGTATTTCTCTAGTTGATAATATAGAATTATATAATGAATATATTGATCATTGAAAATAATATTTGCAAAAAAGAAAAAAAAAAGAGTCATTACACATAAAAACTTCTTGAGTCCGTAAGATATTATATTTAATTTGGATAAATAATACTTATTTAATCCATAATTTAGTTGTACACAACTTTTGTATAAACTAAAAATAAATATCTATCTCTCTCTCTTTTTTTTGGGGGGCAGTTTGAGGAGAAACTTATGATTCAACTCATTGTTTAATCATCATTCTAAAGTGTTTATATCTAATTTTTTTTTCAAAATTAGTATATTGAACAAAAAGAATTATCCAAACATCTATTTAGCAAATAATCTAATTAGATAATTTGTAAAGTCAAAATTCTCAAATTTAGTCTCAAACTCTCATTTCCCATTATCTCTAATTAACAAAGATAACCATTGTGTTTACATGTTTCTTGGCTGAAAATGTTTGTTTGGTTCTAGCTGTAGAAAGTAGAAACAAGTTAAAACAAGAATACAAATCAATTTAGATAACATAACATAAATCTTTGACCCACCACCTTGTGTCAGTTGGCATATATTTTGTGTAAATGAGATTGCGTTTGTGAGAATTAAGTATGGTGTACATTTAAAGTGAATTTTATTTAAAATTTAAAAGAGACATGTTACACGGTTTTGTGATATAAATTGTGGTTATTGGTAATTATATAAATGAGTTACATAATAATAATAATAATAATAATAATAATAATAATAATAATAATAATAATAATAGGCATGTAACTACATCGAAGCCCATAAAAATGGTATATGGTGCATCCAAGTATACCATGCATTGTCCATTCGTTTTCCTCTATATAATAGTATGTTACGTGGGATGATATATGTATGTTTTGAAATATGAATATGAATGTTATATCCGTTGATATGGTTGTTGGTAGCACGGTCTTTCTCATCAAAACGGTCATCGAGATCTGATCGACGGACAAGTGTAAGCAGGTTCTTTCTAAGTAACCGTCGAAATTCGATCGACGAGATTGATAAGCGCACCCCGGTGAGATGAATGTGTATTTTTGTATTGTATAATCAATACAAAACATACATATTAATCCCAGATAACATCCATACTAATCACACGAAATATATATATTCAAACACATATATAATCAATAAAAAACATGCATATTAATCGCACATAACATCCATATTAATCACACAAAATATATGTATTCGTCACATATAACATTCATATACATAAGATAAATTCAATTCTCCAAATATAATATCAAAATAATACAATTAATCATAATTATCAAACATGAACATTCATATACACAAAACATCGTATATTATCGTACCAAATATATTCATCAAATAAAATATTAATATAGGAACCAGTACACTCAGATGCATAGTATAATTTGCCCCAAATAGGGGTGTGCAAAATTCGACCAAATATCGAACCGACCGAATAGTACAATTCGATTCGGTTTTTCGACCGGTGGTTTGGTTTTCGATCGTAAAAAATTCAGTCAATTCGGTCGGTTTCGGTTTGACCAAAAAAATTGATATAACCAAACCGACCAAAAAATATATATATATATATATATACATATATATATATATATATATATATATATATGTGTGTGTGTGTGTATGTATGTATGTATGTATGTATGTATATTGTAATATATATAATATAATATATTAATTATGTATCTTTTAATTTATTTTTATGCTTAGAAAATAATGGGTAATTAAAAAAAAGGAAATCGATTTGGCGCGAAACCGACCGAAATATTTCGATTCGATCGAAAGTCGAATTTCTATATTTTTTTCGGTCTATTCGGTCCGACCGATGACCGAATTTGGTCAGACCGATGACCGAATTCGGTCAATTCGATCATCGAACCGGCCGATGTACACCCTTAGCCCCAAACTACGTGACACACCCAAACTATTTACTATATTAGTAGATAGATACCACATAAATATTAATTATATTATTTTTATACAAGCCATATCTATCTAGTGGCATGATTGGATACACTCATAAATGATGAGACATGATTGGTTGAGCTGATAATTGTGACTGACCTGATAGTTGATGACTAATGGTTGTTAGTTGATGACTAACTCTTTGGTAAATTAATTTAGTAGCTCGTTGAAAATTAATTTACCTGAATAAATATAATTAAAAAATAACAACATAAATTATAAGGAAAAAAACAAAATAATATAAGGTTATGATATTAAATATAGGCTGCCTAAAAAAATATAAATAATGATAACAAATAATTATACTAAACAATAATAAATTCCTTATGTATTCAAATAATATTTTCGTTTAAGTATAATAATACGTTAGTTCGTAAAAGAAAATAATATTATAAAAAAATAGTTTAAAAAAAATTTTATGTAAAAAACCTTATCAAGTAGAGCGTGAATATATTAAAATAAATGGTGAGAGAGAAAAAAAAGACCAAAAATTATTAAAAACGTGTTACATTTAAGAATGAAAAGTTTATTTTGCTGTCAAAAATAAAATAAAAATGAAAAGTATAGTGCCAACTGGAAAATAAGAAAGATACCATTTATGCCCTTTCAACTTCGAGTAGCTTTCATGACTGCCACTGGGATTATATTGATGTTTGTTAGTTTCTTATTGCAATTGTCAAGTCAAAATCAAATTGCAGTTACATTGTTGGTTAGTTAAAAAGCTCAAGTCAAGAAAAGTTGATTAGTACACTTAGATTATTAGTATATCTTAGAGATCAATCTTTGTACATACGGTCAATTCATTGTTTTGCTTATATAACCTATTATTTGGTCAAACTTTGGATAAGAAAAACAACTATTATAGAGAGAAGATCTGTAACCCAAAAAAGAAATATAAGTTTTTTTAAGAAAAAATAAATTGGATTCGAGCATAGCCAATGAGTGCTCGAGCGGGACTTTATCCGCGATTGCATGCTCCAACCGCCCATCTGAAGTGGTCACTTGTGGGCTCCGTGCGCATATGGTGGCCCTGCATTGCCCGCATCCATCCGATTTTTTTTTTTCTTTCAAATCTTCATCTGATGGATGGGAACAAAGGTCTGTTGTAGATCCAATAATCCATATTATTCTAAAATTTAATTATTTCTTTAATCATAAAAAAATCAAAAGAAAGATAAATAAAAAGAAAAAAGAATTGTTTTTTTTAATCTGAGAAAGAAAAGTAAAAAAAATCAAGATTTTAAAATTATCATGTCTAAATAAATTCGAAAATAAAAAATACAAAAAAAAAATTAAAAAAAATCATAAAAAAATATTTTAAAATTAAAAAAGAAATGGAAAGATATAAATAAAAATAAGAAACTTTATAATATTTGACTTTGTAATTCAAAATATAAAATATATTTACTAATTAAATTCGATAATTATAAAAAAAATCATAAAAAATAATGAATTTTGAATAAAATTTTGTAAAAATGTACTAACAACTATATCTCAAACTTTTATAAATTAACAACACTCTCTCATCAATTTATTCACAACTTCTCAACTTTCTTTAAAACAAAAAAACAAAAAAACTTCTCAACTTTCTTTCACATCCAATTCCAAAAGTACACTTTCTTTTACTTACCTACGTTTTCTTTCAATTTCTTTCACTTCCTTTCAAATTCTAATTTTTCTTCATATCTCCTTCATTCTTCATAGATAATTTGAATTCAAGTTTATCATCCACCGATCTTGAACAACCACTCAAATTCGTACATCACTCGTTTATCGATTACATACTATTTTACGACCCACCACCCGTGTAAAATGATTGTGTAAGAGCACGGGTCAAGTTCTCGATATCGCTATACAAGGAAAGAAAAGGATCGAGAACGTAATCCAAAAGTTAATCGTACTCTGACAACTTTACGTAAGGCAGAGTTTTGTTTTTTTGGGGTGATAGTGGAAAAGTTGACAGATAAGTCAACCTTACTGCCATTCTACAGAACTGTACATGAGATTTTCACCTCATACGACTTCTCGTTTAATTCTTCGAATTCATTGGATCCATTTCCGTGCTAGAGAATCCCTTCCCCTCTTCTACTCTATCCCGAAGAGTAACTAGGACAAATTTAGTCACGTTTCATGTTCCAATTGAACAGTTTTCATTTTGGATTATTCTTAAAGGAGAAGATTATTCTCTTTACCAAACATATGCGGATCCAACCACGAGCCTATAATAAGAACAAGATTCAAAGATTATTTTGTCGAAAATTCCATTCATAACAATCGAATATTTTGAAGGCGATTTGAATGAGAAAACCATTATTTTTGAGGATCATGAAGAACTTGAAAACCAATGTCCCCTAGTTTATACAAGTACGGATGCAGTTGGTCATCTTGACTTGTCAACTTTTCAAAAAGTCTCAGTTATTGTCAGAATACTTGCATATGATGTTGGTGGTGATGTCGTTGATGAATACTTATGGATAGGTGCACTGGCAACAATACAATACTTGAAAATATTTTGTTAAGCTGTTTAAAAGCTATAATTTTGAAGAATACTTGAGGCAACTAACTCCACCGTACGTTGCTCATCTTAGTGCCGAAAATATTCAAAGAGGGCTTCCTGGAATGCTCAGTAGCACCGATTGTATGCATTGGGCATAGAAGAATGGGCGAGATAATTCCAAAGCGGCCATGAAAAAGATCCTTCAATTGAAAAAAGTTAATTAAAAAAGACTTCTGGATTTGGCATGTTTACTTTGACGTAGCGGGATGCAACGGTCCTTCAAATTGAAATAGAGTTTCGAAATCATTATCTTACTTATTATTTATGGGTTTGCACGACATCAATTTGTTGGAGAGGTCAAACGTATTCATGAACCTTGCAAAAGGTGAAGCTTCTCAAGTACGCTTTGATGTTAACGATGATGAATATAATATGAGTTATTATCTTATTGATAGTATTTATCCCGCTTGGGCATCATTTGTGAAAACCATCACTCACTCAATTTCGATGAAACACAAGACTTTTGCACGATATTAAGAGACTATCAGAAAAGATGTCGAGAGGGCATTTGGTGTGCACCAAGCATATGACATATTATGTAAGGTCCATCTAGCGCGTGGGATCCAATCAACTTGGATTAAATCGTGAAAGCTTGTATCATTTTAACATGATTGTGGAGGATGAGCGAGAGGATATGATTAAGGATCGGGATCTTCCAATTCGAGATGGTGACATTGTACTTCCAGATGTTATCCCTTTGAGAGACCCAAATGAATAGTTCGATGATTTTTTCGAGCGACGAGTCGGCGTTCGAAACAAATAATTATATCATAAGTTTTAAAAGAACTTGATGGAATATATTTGGAACTTCCATAGAAATTTCTAAGTTTGAAATTATTTTTAATTACTGAAGCATACATAATGCTTTTAATTTTTAATTACTTGTAGCATTGTTAATTATTAAATTATTTATAATGCTTAACTATCTAAGGATTTGTAATGCTATTAATTATTAAAGTATTTATAATTTGTAATTATTAAGTTATTTGTCACGCTTAATTATCTAAGGATCTTTGTGATGATTTTGATTATTGAAGTATTTGTAATGTTTTTAATTATTGAAGTATTTATAATATCTTAAATTATTTAATTATCTTAATAATCTTAATTATTAAATTATTTATAATTATTTGTATTTGTTTAATTATTTATAAGTTTTTTAATTATTTTTAATGCACGGATTTTTAATTATCATTTTTATTTAAAACATAAAAAAGGAATAACAATTTCTGCAATAACGCATCTCAATATCATCACTACTGAAACTGATGAATCACAAAACTTCTATCCAATCACTGCTGACATCACTTTACCTAACATCACTTATGCTATTAGCATTGTACATGCTCTTAGGGGGTAATATTTCAATCCAACTATTATTAGTCCAGTATGTTGGCTATGCCTTAATTAGACTAACATATTTGACTTCACATTTGAGAGCTAGACTTGATCTCGGTTTTAGATTTGTCGTCTCCCGATTTCCCATTAACTAGAATCGTGACCTTACCATTCTGGTTACAAAAAATGGCATCGGGGCTTCCGACCCCGGTTACAGTTGCAACACCAACACCAGTTTAAACTAGGATTATCTTTTTTTTTTTTACATTATAAAATACTTATATACTCACTTCATTAATAGACTTACGATTATTTTACACAATTAAAGAAAATATTGATTAATATAGTTAAAGTATTATTTTTTCCATCTATGCTCCAATAATTATAATTATTTATTCATTATTGATTCGTTTTACATAATAACCTTTTGTTTTTGGGACAGAGAGAGTAATATCTTTAGTGTTACATATGTATCTATATATAATATGTAATTCATTATATTATTTATATATTTGAAATACATTATATAATATACTCCCTCTCTATCACACAAAGAAATGCCATATTATATTTCGTGTAGGAGTGAGTGAAAACCTGGAAAAAAAAAAAAAGACCGAATTCGGTTCGGTTTTACGTAATTCGATTCGATATTTGGTTTGAGAATCCCAAAAAATCAGTTATCTTGGTTCGGTTCCGTTCGAGTTAACCGAAATATAATTAAAAATTAAAAAAATTAATTTTTATATTACTTTTTATTAATTCGGTTTTAAGCTTATTTTAGATTTGTTTTTGCAATTTTATAAATATCTTGTTTTTGATTTTTTGGGTTCCGTTAATCGGTTTTAAGACTAATTGTGGTTAGGATTGGTTTGAAATTTTATGTAAATTATGGTTTCAATTTTTCGCTTCAATTTGGTTTTCAGCCGAACAGACCAAATGCTCACCCCTAATTTCGGGTGTCACACGAAGATAAACTTATCATTAATTTAATATGTAACTAATTTTTCATTTTCATGAATACCATATTTAATTATTTGGAAAAATATTCTATTTACCTAAGCAACTTTTACGTGAACCGAGTAAATAATGAATAAATAATTAATTAGACATACTAGTACCAAATTGTCTGTGTTTGAGTTAAGATTTAACGATCTGAAAACCTAACAAGAATCATTCAGGTTGGTACTAATTTTGAACTTGACTGTAGTCCGTTTGGTCAAGTCTATACGAGACCAACAATAAAAACCTTAAAGGTGATAGTATCACAAATATAACTATAATATCAAAGAAAATTGTTAAAACAATACAAAATAAAATTTAAAATATCACAAAATATAATAATCTCACACCGTGTGCCAACCAGTCTAATGACCTCACAAGATAACTTCATAACCTTTAAATATCTAAAAACACTTAATATGTGTCAAAAAGTGATTGAATTACCATACATGAGTATAGTAAAGTGAAAGGACCGTAGAGTTTTTTCTCTCTCTCTCTCTCTCTCTATATATATATATATTAAATGACCTTAGGACGTTGGTTGTTTGGTTTTATTCTTTCTTCTTGGAAATTATATAGTATGTTAAAAGAAAGTTTAATTCGGGAGAAAACTATTTTAAGAACATAATGGATGTCAGTATTTCTTTTTATTTATTTAATTTAAAAGTATATTATCACAAGTCATAAGAAATTATCCCTTTAATTACTACTCTGAATTTTGGAGTAATAAGAAGAAAAAATAAATTGGAATTGGATACAATGTTGAGGATATTATTCTCGATGATTTCTTTCCATTTTGTATGTTTGCATTTTTTGGACTTTGTTTTATTTAGGAGTCTAGATTTATTTTCTAAAGGTAGTTTAGGATCTTATTTAGTTTCCTTATTTCTAGCTTAACTCTTTTATCAAGACTAGGAGTCTTGATTATTTATATGAGTGAAACAACGCAAATGACAGTGTGACACGGGAATTAGGTTTGAAGGCAAGAGCACTGGGCGTACTCAAGAAAGCAGAACACAAGACCTACTTGGAGCTACAAGTCAGAATCAAGAGATCTTCAACGTTGCGTAACCAACAAAGGAGATCGGATCATTCGTAGCAACAAGTATTTGTGTATCAAGTTTTGATACACTTGTTTTTCATATATTAATTAAATATTTTATAATTGTTCTTAAACTATTAAGTAATATAGTTTTCGGGCTTGAATACCCATGCCCGTAAGTACTTTTACTTACGGACTAAAAGTTTAATGAGTGTGTTCATTTATCTTTATTCCGCTGCCATTCGATATTTCTCTGTTTGGTGTTATCACTGGTGTTACTTAACATCTATCATAACACCTGTTGTGTTCACTGTTTCAAACTAGTTGATGTTAACACTGGTGTTGTTCATCACGAGTCTTAACATCACATTTCAAAATCACAGATCTACAAAATTACAATTGACACCAGAGCAGGGTACTTTACAATAAGTATTTCGATCCTTATTTGTTTTGTAGATCCATTGATTTATGGACGCTCAAGGGAATCCGAGACCTCCTATATTCAACGGATAGAACTACTCACTCTGGAAGCAGAGGATGCAGTGGCATATCAAGAACATCGATGAACGAGCGTGGAGAACCATCCTACTTGAATGGGAGAAACCATGAGTTACTGATGCTAAAGGAGAAACCTTTCCCAAGAAAGAAATAGACTTGATGAAATTGCGGATTCAAATTGGAACTCCAAGTGCATCAACACCCTTTACGGATATGTCGACTCAAACTACTACAAGGTGATCAGTAAGTGCGAGTCAGCAAAGGATGCTTGGGATGCATTACAGAGGGTGTGCGAAGGATCTCAGAGTGTGAAGAGGTCAAGTCTGAGAATGCTAAATGCTACCTTCAAGGCAATGAGGATGGAAGAAAAAGAGTCAATCATGGACTATGCCATGAGACTTTCGGAGATTGCAAATGAGTGTGGAGAACTTGGCGAGCCCGTGTCAAATTTACGCCTTGTTGGAAAATTACTAAGATCCATCTCAAAGAAGTTTAGTGTCAAGGTGGTTGCCACTGAAGAATCAAAGAAAACTGATAATTTAGACTTCGATGAACTGGTTGGATCGCTCAAAATGTTCGAAATGGAACATCTTGGTTCCAACTCGAAAGAGAAGAACGTTGCCAACACTACTGATGTTAACTCGGATGATGACAGTGAATCTGTCGATTGGAGAGATTTGCTGGATAAGATCGAGAATACCACTCTTTGAGAAGAAGAAGTGTCTATGCTCACTCAGAAATTCAACAAATATTTAAGGAGAATAAACAACATTGGAGGCACATTTTCAAAGTTCAAATCAGAGAACCCACCTCCAAAATTATCTGGACGAAAACTCTCTAATTTTCAGCCCTCATCGTTTGAGCCCAGGACAACGAACTCGCCTAAACCTCTTAGTGAAGTTCAATGCCACGAGTGCAAAGGATGGGTACACTACAAGAACGAATGTGCTAACACGTTGAGGAAAAAGAGCCTGATTTCAAAGGAGTTTGATGAAGATGACTCTGACTCACCAAAGTCAGTTCCTGCACTATTTGCTAATGACGACGTGTGAGTTGGCAACATCAATTCCAATATCCTATGTCTGAATGCAGAAGTCAAAGAAACAACTGATGAGTATAAGAAACTGTGCCTAGAGTATGACGATTTGTTTGCAAATTGGGGAAATCAGGTCCTAAATGTAAAAGCTATCATGATCAAAGTTTAGAAACTCACCCATTAGAAGAACGATCAAGTGGAAATAATTACCCATCCGGAGTCAGCTATCATAAGGAAAGACTCGGAATCGGAACGAGTGAAGGCCGATCTAAAAAAGGCTCAGAACACTCTCTCAAACCTCAACAAGGGAACAACGAAGCTCGATGGAATCTGGGGATGTCATTCCCAGAGTCCTCAAAACATGGGATTGGCTACAAACCTGAACAGAAAGAGCAGCAAACTGACCAGAAACTGAAGACAACCAAGCATCACAAAAAGAGGATAAGACAGTATGTGTGCCATAATTGTGGTGATCCTGGTCATATTCGCCCGTTTTGATGTAAGAAAGCAGGAAAGAAAAGTCAATCTCAAAGAACGAGGTAACATGTTGTGTCTCATGACAGTTTCCATGATTCCAACATCAGAAGCAACAACAAAGTTAAACACGTCTGGGTGAAGAAGGAAGAGACCAAATGTAACATGATTTATACCTCTCTGAAATCCCACATTCCAGAAGCGTGGTATTTTGATAGTGGATATTCCAAGCACATGACCGGTTTTGAAGACCTTCTCTCGAATATTGTGAAATTCAAAGGTGGAAAAGTGAAATACAGTGGAGGTGCAAACAGTCAGATTATTGGACAAGGAACACTCCATGTTCCAGGAATTATAAAACTCGAGAACGTGTTACTTGTTGAAGGACTGACAGCAAACTTGATCATCATCAGTCAGTTGTGTGATGGAGGCTTTAGTGTTAAGTTCACACGGGAAAAGTGTGAAGTTTATGATGAAGTAAATGCTTGCATTCTTACTGGCCAAAGAACCTAGATAATGCTATCAAATAAATGGCGATGTATTTTGCAAGTTATCCCAATTGAGCGATACCGAGGTGTGGCATCAAAAGCTTGGACACATCAACTACAAGATGTTGGAAAGGCTTGTGAAGAAATAAGCTGTAAATGGTCTACCAAAACTTAACACAAAGATCATTTCAGTTTTTGAAGCTTTCTAAAAGGGGAAACAAGTCAGGGTACCGCACCCACATGTTCAGAGCCTTACCACTTCAAATTGCTTTGAACTCATGCACATGGACCTCATGGAACCACTGGAGGTGGAAAGCCTTGGAGGTAAACGGTATGTTCTGGTTGTAGTTGATGATTTTTCTAGATTTACTTGGGTTGAGTTTTTAAGGAAAAAATCTGAAACTTTTCAAAGTTTTAAAAAACTTGCAAAAAAGTTGTGCATACGTTTTGGTGTGAACATAGGAAGGATCAAGTCTGATCACGGAAAAGAATTTGAAAATGAAGCCTTTTCAAACTATTGTTCAAAGGAAGGAATAACTCACGAGTTTTCCTCACCCATTACCCCCCAACAGAATGGTATAGTCGAAAGAAAGAATAGATCTCTTACTGAGATGACTAGAACCATGCTTATTTTAAATGGAATTTCAAAACGATTTTGGGCAGAAGCAATGAATACTGCTTGCCACACAATCAATAGGGTGTATTTCAGATTCGGGTCACATGTTACACCCTACGAATTGTTGTTGGGCAAAAAGCCTAATTTGAGTTATTTTCATGTCTTTTGGTATGTTTGTTATGTACTGAATGATAGGATGCATCTTTCCAAACTGGACTCTAAAAGTGACAAATGTCATGGGATATTCCCAGAACAGTTATGCTTATAGGTTGTTTAACCTTAGAACACATTGCATGATGGAGTCTGTCAATGTGAAATTTGATGGCTTGATTAGTGGTGTTAAACCTGCTGAGGATAATGATCGGGTATATGATTGGACTTCTCAATATGTTGTGGATGAGTTACATGATAATGAAGGTACACAGAGTGATACTACAGGTGATGACGGGCCTGGTGACATGTCAGCGAACCTAACGCCAAGTCCTGAAGAAGCAGACAATATTGGGACTGAGGACCCATCACCAGTCCTAACACCAACTCCTAAAGCTCCTGAATCAGATTCAGACTCAGATGAGGACAACCCGAATAATCAAATTGACCTGTACCAGAGGGATATTCCGTCAAGAATTCAGAGGAATCATCCAACAGGTCAAATTATTGGAGATATTGATGAGAGGAGCACAAGGAAGAGACAAATAAATTTCAAAGAAATGGTAAGATATGTCTGCCTTTCGACTAACTACTCTAAAATTTGGGAGACCTCGTTTCTTGCTAATACAGAGCCTAAGCGTGTGGAAGAAGCTCTGAAGAACGAGTTCTAGATCAAAGCCATGCAGGAGGAGTTGGATCATTTTGCTAAAAACGATGTTTGGGACTTGGTTCCACGCCCTGCAAACACACATGTCACTGGAACTAAGTGGATCTTTAAGAACAAAACCGATGAAACAGGAAACATTGTGAGAAATAAGGCGAGGCTGGTTGCACAAGGATATACTCAGATTGAGGGGATTGATTTTGATGAGACATTTGCACCGGTTGCACGAATAGAATCGGTAAGACTCCTTGTTGTTATTGCTTATCATTTGAAAATATCGCTGCATCAAATGGATATTAAGAGTGCTTTCTTGAATGGTGTTTTGAGTGAAGAAGTATATGTTGAGCAACCCAAAGGGTTTGTTGATCTCACAAACCCAATTTTGTTTTAAAATTAAAAAAGGCGTTGTATGGTTTAAAACAAGCTCCTAGAGCTTGGTATGAGAGGTTGACTCAACATTTACTATTTTTAAACTTTAGACGAGGTGAAGTTGATTAAACCTTATTTCTTCTCAAATCCAACAAGCACATTCTTATAGTTCAAATTTATGTAGATGATATTGTGTTTGGATCCACAAGTGAACAGATGGTGAAGGATTTCATAGCTCGGATGTCAGACACATTCGAAATGAGCATGGAAGGTAACCTTTCGTATTTTCTTGGGTTACAAATTAAGCAACTTGACGATGGTATTTTTCTTTCCCAAACCAAATATGCTAAAAATCTGGTTCAGAAATTTGGATTAGAAAATGAAAATCATAAGAAAACACCTTTGGGGAAACCAGCAAACTGTCAAGAGATGATGTTGGGATCAGTGTTGATAACACCGTTTATAGGAGCATGATAGGAAGTCTCCTGTATCTAACTGTAAGTAGGCCTGACATAATGTACAGTGTATGTTTGTGTGCTAGGTATCAATTGAACCCTAAAGAGTCACATTTAAAAGGTGTAAAAAGAATAATTAAATATGTGGTTGGAACAAGTGATTTAGGTTTATGGTATACTAGAGATACATGCACTGAACTTGTTGGTTACACTGATTCAGACTGGGAAGGAGATGTGGTGGATAGGAAGAGTACTACTAGAGGTTATTTCTTCTTGGGAAGTAACTTGGTCTCGTGGTACAGTAAGAAACAAAACTGTATATCCCTCTCTACTGCAGAAGCTGAATATATCGCAGCTGGAAGTGCGTGTACACAACTTTTGTGGATGAACCAGATGATTGAAGACTACGGTTTCCATAGTAGTGCTCTGACCGTACTGTGTGACAATACGAGTGCCATTGATATCTCATAAAATCCCGTTCAGCACTCTCGTATAAAACATATTGACATCAGGTATCATTTTATCCGAGACTTGGTTGAGAAGAAAATAGTGAGTCTTGAGAATGTTGGGACAGACGATTAACTAGATGACATCTTCACAAAGGCATTAGATTTCGAGACCTTCTCTCTTTTGAGAAGAGATCTCGGTATGTGAATTGTCTAGTCCATGTTGGGTTTGATGTTGTGACAACCACTTATGTCATCAGTCACAACATCTGTACAATTTGCATGCATTTTTTATTTTTCTGTCTCATACTAATATGAATGCATTGGATCTGTTTTTTGGTTCAAAAAGATCTTGTGTTGTAATAAGAATGGTGACAGAAAGACAGACCTCTTCGAATAGGTGATTGTGGAACGTTCCCGTAGAAACTGGCTTTCTCCCAGGTCCAAAAATAAGGGGTGTTAAAAAGCAATTGCTAGATAATTTCTCTTCAAATTTGTAAAAAGATGAAGAAAATCTGGATTAAAAAGAATCCAATCTTTATATTTCACTACCTTTAGCGATTTTGACGTAGTCATTGACTTGGGTTAAGGGGTTTATTTTCATTGACTTCACCTGGAGTAATGTTGGTTATAATGTCATCAGTCATGAAAAGCAACACAGATCAAGTCACTAAAAACATTAAGTGTATTTTTTTTATTTTTTTAGGTCATTTATTTTAGGCATCTGCTAGGATATTCATACTATGTGAAGATGCCAAATTGTTGTGTGTTATGTTACTCATGCTTGCTTCTCTCTTTGATTTATTTTAATCTTATTAAGGGTTGGGTGGATCAGCTATTTCAGTGGTTTTAAAAATGGTGAGCTGGATAGGTAATACAGGGTTGGCGTGGCAGGAAGTTGTTCACCTTGTACGTATTTTTAAGCCTATGGTGATGGTTCAAAATTCCAGCTCTAATTCAGTTTTATGCTATTATAGGGACTTGTGATTTACCTTGATTTTGTGGTTAATTGAGCGGAGATATTGATTCCTAAATTAAGGGGGAATGGAGTGTTTGGATGGAAAGAAAATCCGTGTGGGTTAATTCAGGATTTTAGGGTAAATTAGGGTTTTTACTCTTTTTCTCTCTCCTGTTACAACGTTTATTTTTTTGTTATTGTTCAAGAGTCCGAGATTGTTACCGTTTTCTTATCCCACTTTTCTGAAATTCTTTTGTGATTAAAACTCTCTAACTCTCCAAATCTTTTGCATCTCTTCCTCTCTCGAATTGCATTTTTTTTTTGTTGCTCTCTCTGTGAAATTTGCAGGATGTCTTCTCCGAACAAAACTCCAGTGCTCCCTGCCGGCGTGCAGAACCTGTCCAGTAACCAGGCACTGTTGAATCTTCTGAGGTTCGGTGGCTTGAATATTCGTGAGGAAATCAGTGGCAAGTTCCCCCAGATCCTGTCACCGGTTGCAACACCTTCAGCTGGTTCGCCGCCATTCCAATCTCAGGACGTTGTTCCGATTCCGGCGCCTGTTGACGCAAATCCTGAGGCACAAGTTTTTCCTGGTCAAGCTGGGAATGAAATTGACATCGACAACCCGCCAAACTTGTCACTTATTGCGGAAATATTTGGCTGTCTAGGTGATCCGACCCTGAAAAGGTCTCGGAGGCCGAGGAACATTCCCCCTGGCGTGGTGCCGCCGGTAGTTCCGAAAAGTCAAGCCAGACCAAGGCGTGTTGTGCCGCTCGAGCACATGAACCTGACCGAGGATGTCATTGTCATGACTGACTCGGATGACGAGGAGTTTGTGCCCTCCGTTCCTGCTATTTCACCGGTGACCACCTCGACTCCGCGTGTATTGCCGACGAGGTCTCGCCGCCGGAAGGAAACTTTAAAGCTTGCTGACAAGAAAAACCCGCCTGCACATATGAAAAGGTCGCCCGGCTCGACTGAGACTGAATACTCCACTGCTCCGTATGAGATTGTGGACTTCTTTACTGGGGAGGTTTCAAGCTCCTCCAAACCTACTGAAGTTCCACCTGCTTCCGATCCTGTTCCTGAGGTTCACCCCTAACCGGAACTCGATTTTGGCTTTGAGTATTCCCCCGATCCATCTGACGAGATCCTTATTCGTGATCTCATGCATACCAAGAAGACGTCAAAGAAGAAAACCAAGACCCCTTTGCCTGCTGTCACTCCACAAAGTTATGTTGGGACCGGTGACATGTCACCAAAGCCAACATCACCTGTTGCTGCACCTACCCCTCCCTCTAGCTCTGAATTGGTTGCTGCTTCTACCCAAGCACCCTCTCATCCATCTGATTCGGAAGGTATCTCTGGTGACTCTCCTGCCTCTGCGGAAGTTGAAATTGAGGACATGGTTCCTTTCTCTTTGGAGTTTTTAACATCCGCAGCAGAAGAGTTGTTTTCTACCTACCATGATCGGGGAATGATTAATGAGGACGAGTGCCTGTGGAGCTTTTCAAGCGCCAGAATCTGATTGAATTCTTCGAACATCGAGGCATTTATTCCACAGTTTTTACCGCAATGCCTTTTGTTCGTGATGTGGTTCTGGAGTTTTATGCAAATCTACTTCCCTCTGTTGCAAATCCTGCCTCTGCGAATTTCGGAAAAGTGTACGTTCGTGAGAAACTCTACTCCTTTAGCCCGGATTTGATTAAAGATCTTCTTGGAAGTGAGGCCTATCAAGGTGATTCTACTGTTGACGACATGAATGAGGTCATCCAATTCCTATCTGGTGGGCTGTTGACCAAGTGGCGCGAGCAATTTCCCAGCACCAAGTTAACCTCCCTTTACTCTGTGCTGCATAATATTGTTGTTTTTTTAACTGGGTCCCTTCAAAGAATGCGATTGTACTGACTTGCCCTCAAGCACAGTACCTATTCAAACTTGGTCGTGGAATCAAGTTCAGCTTTGGTCAGCAGGTTTTTGATGCGATCACCGAGTTTGCTACATCTAAAACTACCTCCTCTCTTTGCTTTCCGTCTCTTATTTATAGCGTGCTGGAGCATCAAGGATTTACGCCATCGTGAAATGATGTGCTGACTGGGGAGGCTGAGTGGTTCACTTTGCGTAGCCAACACCTGTCGGGTGCCCGCGTTGTCGATCTGCCCTGGCAAGCGCCTGTTTGGCCTGGTGTTGTGCGTGGTGACGGTTCTGCAGCTCGCAACACCAATCATAACATGGTCAAACTCTCGCCTCAGGTTGTGCGGGATCAACTTGCCTTACTGGACAATCAAATTGCCCAGCTTCAGGCCGTGCGGGGTTCATGGTATAGGGCCCTTTTGCTTTCTGAACGAGGGGGAGAAACTGAGGAGGTTGAGGACGCGGTTGCTGAGGATACTGATGGACAAGCTGTAGAAGTGTTGGCCAGCTTAAGCAAGAGGAGGAAGAAGGTCTTGTCGAGGAACAAGAAGTTAAAGAAGATGAAGAAATTTCTGCGAAAGAGGAAAGCTGATGAAGGGACATCGTCGTCTGCTCGACGATCTAAAAGAGCTCGTGGTCTTTGAGTGATCATACTTCTCTTAGTTTATGTTAATTTTTTTTTATTTTGGGATGTTAAACAATGTTTATTCAGGGGGAGTCGTTGAACTCAGGGGGAGTTTGTGTTTATGTGTCTTGCCTGTGTCATTTGTGTGTGTGTCCAAAAAGGCAAAATGGGGAGATTGTTGATAATATTATTCTCGATGATTTCTTTCCATTTTGTATGTTTGCCTTTCTTGGACTTTGTTTTATTTAAGAGTTTAGATTTATTTCCTAAAGGTAGTTTATGATTTTATTTAATTTCCTTATTTCTACCTTAACTTGTTTATCAATACTAGGAGTCTTGATTATTTATATGAGTGAAACAACGCAAATTAGGTTTGAAGGCAAGAGCACTGGGCGTACTCAAGAAAGTAGAACACGAGACCTACTTGGAGCTACAAGTCAGAATCAAGAGATCTTCAACGTTGCGTAACCAACGGAGGAGATCAGATCATTCGTAGCAACAAGTATTTGTGTATCAAGTTTTGATACACTTGTTTTTCATATATTACTTAAATATTTTGTAATTGTTTTTAAACGATTAACTTAAGTAATATAGTTTTTGGATTTAAATACCCATGTCCGTAAGTACTTTTACTTACGGACTAAAAGTTTAATGAGTGTGTTCATTTATTTTTATTCAGCTGTCATTCGATATTTCTCTATTTGGTATTATCACTGGTGTTACTTAACATCAATCATAACACCTGTTGTGTTCACTATTTTAAACTAGTTGATGTTAACATTGGTGTTATTTATCACGAGTCTTAACATCACATTTCAAAATCACATATTAAAAAATTACATACAAACATAGCAAAATAAAAAATAAAAAATACATCACTCCAGTCCACACCTTCTCCTTTATATTTTATTTCGTATTTCAATACATACGTTATTCAAGTTTTTGTTTTATTTTGATAAGGACTTCGCATCTACAGATTACCTCATAAGAGAATATCTTATTTGTGGAAATGTGTTAATAATGTAGAATCCGATATAAAACGACAAACTGAAAATGAAACTCGGACAATTTTCATCTATAATGTCATATATTTCCATTTGTAAAAAAATACGTTCAAATAAAACTCCTGCCAAACCAAATGTTGATTAGGTAATTAGAAATGTGGATTTATCAACCAAGCCCCACTTCTTGAACTCGAGAAATAGTTGACGTGCCGATTTAGCTTATGTTTATTAATCGGTAATTATCACGAAAAGATGAAACTAGATCTAATAGTAGACAAAAGAGCTTTTAAGAAAATGGTCAATTATTATTTGACATATAATGAAAATAAAAACTACTCCATTTCCTCCGTCGTCCCATAAAGATAGTCCAGTATTCCATTTTCGTCTGTCCCATAAAGATAGTCCAGTTACTATATTTAACATATCATTAAATTTTCATTTCCACAAATACCCTTAATTAATATTCTTGAAATACTATTATTGTACATGGTAAATTGAAAATTAATGATTATAATGTAAAATCTTAGTTTTCCAATAACAAATATACTAATTCCAACACTGATTTCTATAAGCATTAATTCACAATAATAAACTCAAGAAGGGTATAATTGGAAAACACTAACTAAATTAACAACTTAACTATATAAACTACTCATTTCTTAATCTGTATAAACTACTCATTTCTTAATCTGTATAAACTACTCATTTCTTAATTTGTGTGAAATCAACCGCAGGACCATTATTTTGGGACGGAGGGTGTAATTAAAACGACCAAATCAAAAGTAGCTCGGGACACCTTTTTGACATATTTTAAACTCGGATCGATCAAATGCCGACACTGATGCTTTGGCTCTCCGAATATATGTCGATGTTCCTGGCATGAGTGCTTGGAATATTCCTCACTTGAAAATAGTTGAAGGCAAGAATGCCCGATTGATATCAATTATTGATTTTAGGAGATCTTATCATAAATATGCTTTGAGGTCAAGTGTATATAACCACATGATTATGGGATTTAGTATTATTTTTAATCGCAATCTCTGATTATAAGATATTACGCTAAAACGTCAGTTTTTGCGTCGAAAATTCTCCAACGCTATTTTGCATTTTGATCCGATTCGTGGAGCGAATTGTCCAACCCGATGAACTCATCAAATCTTAATAAGCTAATTAATTACTAAATATATACTCCTTTCGTGTCATTTTATATGTCGTATTTGAGAAATATTTTTATCTCAGTCTATCTATCACATTTACATTATCTCACTCTATTTATCACATTTACATTTTTAAGAGAGTATGTACTTATAATTATAACGAGTATATTTTTTAATCTAACTAACGTTTTCATAAAAACTTGATATGAAATAAGAGAAACTATTCTTTAATAACTTTAACTTATTAAACAAAACTCGTAGTTAATTTGTTTCCTATTTTATGTTTAGACCATTTTGAGGTTAATTTATGGTTAAACATAAAGTAACTATTTAACTATTGAATTTGTCGCAATTAATTCACTAGCTATGAAGAAATCGAGCATGTATCAATTGACTTTTGAATAGAAACATTTCAATCAGTGTGATGTTATATCAGAGTGGATGAAAAAAAACAAAAGAGATGAATTAACATCCACCCGTTCATCTTCGACCAAGATCAAACTCTCCATGAGATTCATAATTGATCTAATTTACTGGAAGATTGTAATTATTCCCAGGAATATACACTAGAAATAATATAGAATTATTCCCAGGAACTTATTCATAATTGATCTAATTTACTGGAAGATTGTAATTATTCCCAGGAATATACACTAGAAATAATATAGAATTATTCCCAGGAACTTA
>BMAC01000080.1:1765873-1787805 GCA_014905375.1 Phtheirospermum japonicum
TGCAACAATTAGTCGTGCTTCTGATAACAATTCCACACACTTAATGCGGTGGCAAAATATTAGATTTTAATATATAAAATTAAAATAATATTTGTTTTTGCGTTTTTTTTTTTTCATACATATATAAACACAGTTTAAGATGGAATTATAGAAAAGAAAAGGGAAAGAGGGTAATGTGTTGATCACTTGAACTGAGAAAAAAACACTAATAAAAATTAGGGATAATTGTCAAATGCTACATAGGAAAAAAATATTTTTGTCAAATACTATGATTAATTATATAAAATGTCAAATAATCCAACCACAAATATACAATTACAAGGTTACCCCTAATAATAATAATAATAATAATAATAATAATAATAATAATAATATCAATAAACAATACACCACCACCTCCCGCCGGCCACCCCCACCGCTGCCGCGAAAATTTTTCGGAGAATTTTTTTTTTTTTGCCTACAAATATAAAGTTAGAAATCTCACTATAAAGTAAGAAATTTTTAATAAGAAATTTTCTTACTTTTTCATACATAAAGTATGAGATTTTCACTATAAAGTAAGAATTTTTTTTTGAATATAAATTAAAAATATCTTTATTTTTGAAAATAAAGTAAAAATTCTCACTATAAAATAAGAACTTTTCCTAATTTTTCGAATATAAAATAACAAACTTTCTTACTTTAAAGGATATAAAGTAAGAAACTTTATTAATTTTTTGAACATAAAGTATGAAATTTACTATAAAATAATAATATATAATTTGTATTAAATAAGAAAATACATAATAATAATTTGCAAAAGCACTTAAAAAGTAATAACCGTTTTCTCTTATTGTGGAATTTTGAATTGTAAGAAAGAATTGATCTTGCTCTTGTTGGTGGGCTAATGGAATAAATTCTTATATTTATCTTAGGTATAGTGTTTCAGATAAATTTATAAACTCGTCAACTTTAAGGAGTCATTATTTAAAAAAAAAGAAAATGTTTTAAGAACGGAAGAACACACACACAAGTATATATACATGATTTAATTATCTGAATTTGTGAATAAAGTGTTCAAAATATCAT
Organism: Phtheirospermum japonicum; assembly: GCA_014905375.1. NCBI lineage: Eukaryota > Viridiplantae > Streptophyta > Magnoliopsida > Lamiales > Orobanchaceae > Phtheirospermum > Phtheirospermum japonicum. The sequence goes on from BMAC01000080.1 coordinate 1,766,942, forward strand.
TTGTTGTGTTTCTTGACATGGATGGGCATTATTAAACAACTTACAAAACATTTGTTAAGATCAAAGACTATTACTATTAGATCGATACAAGTTGCGTGGAAGTAACACTTTTGTCTATTATAGAATGGAAAATCAAACAAACAAAAAAATAAAGTTAAAAAAAAGAAAGAAATAATAAAAACACGTTTCAAGTAAAATGCACGTCTTTACTCTTTTCCCGCAAAATTAGATTGTAATTTACTCTTTTCCCTCAAAATCAGATAATTTTAATTTTAATTTTATAATTTCGCCATATTCTTTATATCTCCACTTCAAAAATCATTGTATCTACTCAATTTTGACAATGAGCCAACACATGTATAGTACTAGCATTTTGACTAATAGGGCACTTTATTTCAAGAATTGATACACCAATAATTTTGGCCAATTTGACAGCCTGTATGGAGCTTTGATCAATTTGCAAATTCTCACCAATCCTTTACCCATATGGCCATATGTTAGGTATTGAAACATTGAAGTATTCATTTTCTTTACTTGCCATCCATTTCTCACATTCCAAGAATTTCCCAGCTAAGACACATTCATTTCAGCTGTCCAACTATATCATAGGGACAGGCCATTATATATACCTTTTTACCCTTAAACCCATTTACTATTTATTGAATTCCACTAGACCCCTAAATGTTAGTTTATTACTATTATTTATTTATATACTTTTATTCAATGTATTGTTTTAGATTCAAAATGAGATACTTTACAGTATAACTTACACTCCTAATCACCCTCTCTCTCTCTCACACACACACGCACACATAAAATAATAAAATAAAAATAAAATAAATAATAATCCTATGTACTTATACAACGTGGACTTAGAATTATATGAAAAGTGTTTGTCATTATTAATTCATACCCTGTCCCAAAATAATTTCCGTTTTAGAAGTTTTTCACATACACTAAGAAGTCTTACGAAATGGTTGATTTACCCTCATTTAGTATTTTTATTGTATTCTTGTTTCCAACACCCATTTATGAATATGTATTTTTGAAATAATTAAATAAAGATAGTTTTGGTGATTTTAACCCAGATATATCTTACATTCTTAAAAAGAATATTTCGGGTCACTTGGATAAGCGGTTCGAAAATATTGAAAACTTATTCACTTTTAACCAGTTCAGTTATACTGTTTGGTAAAAACTTCTAATCAATTTCTTGATAGCTGAAAAGACCAAAAAACTCCATTTCGTAAAAAAGTTATAGATCGTAGGCTTTTTTAATCAACTGATTGCTGATTAAATTAAGATTTATTTTTATCATTTTCCTTTCTAAAATATTTTTTTATATACTAACTTATTATTTCCTTTATAAACTTTTTTATATACTAACATATTATTTTTGTAGTTCTATATAAATATTATTCTTAGACATAAGAAGAGTTTTATTAATCAATATAATTATTTTGGTATCATTTTATATATATTTCTTATTTCTTAAAAAAATTAGGAAGTCATTATTTATTGTTCTAAAATTATTTATTATTTATTATTTTTCTTATTTTTATGTATATTATTTTTACATCTCTTATTTATGTATATATCGATTAACTACTTTAATAAGTTAATTTATTAAATATTAATTTACAATTTAACTATCAATTATTAATTTTCAAGTATTAACTATCAATTATCTCAACTATCAACTGTTCAAATAAGCTCAAACCAATGTAACTCCTATCCTTTACATGTACGTGTAGTTAATAGCAAATTTAATCAACTCTCATCAGAGGATGTGATATATGACATACATTATAGACGTTTTCGATATGCCTTGTAATTTCTATCATTTGTGTAATTTATGTTAACGATTGATTGTATGTTCGGAACATGTGTAAGGGGAGTTATATCTTGATGTCTACATGATACAGCATCAATAAATCAATAACATTTTAAAGTGTTTTGTTCATAATTGATACACACTTCCATGAAATTCTTATAAGATCAATCAAATCAAATGCAGCTAGCTATATACTATGATACTATCCACAAACCACAAGCCTCAAAATATCTTCCGAAATAGCTAGTTTGACTAGAATCATTTAATTCAACTGTATTATGAGTTCAATTCAGTCGTTAACTAATTCTCACTATTTGTTTTCTTCATGTACTTTGAATTTTCAATGTCCAGAAAAAAATCGGTAATATTAAAGAGAAGTGATCAAGTCCAAATGTGACATTGTCAATAGAGCGCCGCCAATGGCATGCATAGTATTCGAATTCAACTGCCTCTGATTAGTTGAAATGTTCAATTCTGGAAGTACATTTATTATTTTATTTTTGGATCCTTTTTGTTCACGGGACTCTCTCTCTCTCTCTCCAATTATTATTATTGAAAAAGTGCACGATATCTTCAAAGCACCATACCCCCACTCCTCCTGTATTTACAGTTCTATTTCATTTAATATAAAAATTTAAAATTAATCTAATGGTTAATATTGATCCCCATGAAGTGAAAAAAATAGTACCGTGAAGGCACCGTAGAAGTTCTCATTATTATTATTATTATTATTATTATTATTATTATTGTTGTTGTTGTTGTTGTTGTTGTTGTTGTTGTTGTTGTTGTAAACACAAGATAAGTCAGAAAGTGAACCGGAGTAGGTTTTCGTCGGATGGAAGAATTTAACCAAGCTTTGTTGGCGAAACAAATATGGCGGATAATGTGGAAACCACACTCGTTGAAGGCAAAGATTTTCAAAGCGAGATATTTCAAGCATGTTGATATCATGGATGCCCAGTTGGGTTATAATTCTTTTTTTTCTTTTCTTCTGGAGGTCACTTTTTGTAGGTTAGGGAGGTGTTCAGAGAAGGCCTGAGATGGAGGATTGGTGGTGGAACTCAAATTCGAGTTTTCCAGGATGCTTGGTTGCCACACCCTTTCCTTGTCAAATCCTCCTGGAATTCATCAACGCTTTTTTACCTTAAAATTGCTTATTTGATAGAGGAGGGAGAATGGATTGAGGAACGGGGGCATGATGTTCTTCTGGGATATATAGCTGAAGAAGCTCTCACTCTACACCTTCTCTCGAACTTGGCGTCTTACTCTCGATTTTGGTGATTTAGTAATAAGGACACTACTCGGTGCGAGATGGGTATAAGTACGCCATCAAAGTTTTCTTCTCGCCTTATTCACAATAAACCCATTTTCTTTCTTCATGGTAGCGTTTTCTCTGGAAACAAGAAATCCCCTCCAAACTGAAGTTTTTTTGGTGGCGGCTTTCACTTGACATTATTCCAACTGAATTGAGCCTCTCTCGCCACCATGTTCCGACCCCTGGTTGCTGTCATCAGTGCGGCTTCAGTGATGACCCAATGGTTTATTCGTTGTTTTCATTGTTACAGAAGATGGTGGAAAATTTCAAATTTTTTCAGAGTATTTCAATGTCTAAATCAAATAACTCTCTGGACTTCTGCATTCGGCTGTAGACAAAGCGAAATTTGATAATTTGGCTATGGAAACCTTGGGTGGTGGTTGAAAGACACCACCGATTACATGGCATGACTAGTGTTGAAGAGGTTAGACATTCTCATAAAGGTTTTGAGAGTTATCTCTCGATTTTTAAGCAAGCAAAGGCGTCTTTCCTTTGTCGACTAAGTAAGGTGCATGGAACTATTTCAATGCGTGGACAGGAAAGCTCTGAAAATTATTGGCAACTAAACGTAGATGCTAGCTGGAATTGACAAAGAGATAAATACGCAATTGGAGGAAGTTTTCATGATCCAAATGGTGTCGTGTTTATGGCGTTCTCTTTGTGATAAAAGAGGGGCTTGAATTTGTAAATACATAAAATCTCTCTCCTATGCAAGTTGAGTCAGACTCTCTGGGCGCGGTACAAGTAGTTGCCAGCCCAGATGAGGTGATTGGATGCTTTAGATCATTGATGAAAGACATCTGAAATCTTCTCGACTCGTTAGAAAATCCAAATCTAGTGCACTGTACTCGAGCTAAAAATAGATTAACATACTTGGTTGCACACTTTGATTTTGTTCGTGTAGTTTTCGGTAGGTCTATGGATGTTAAAATAAGTCTCAGTAAATCGACGTTAAGTTTAGTATTAAAACACCAAAACTAACATCAAGCAGAACGTAAATAAAAATTAGCGGAATAACTCTAAACTAAAGAACACAACAATTTAAATTTCGTTCGTAAGCAAACTTGCTTACGAACTGGGTATACAAACCCAAAAAACTATATTACTTTAATTCGTTCAATATCAAATACAAAGTATAAAGTAATATATGAAATAATAGCATCAACACTATGATACTAAAATACTAGTCACCACGAAAGGATGATCTTCTCCGTTGGTTACGCAACTTGAAAGATGTATGAATCTCGAATGTTGGCTTCAAGTAATCTCGTGCTTGTGTTCTTTTTGTTGTTCGTGCGTCTCTGCTCCTCGTCTCTTGGCTGCGTTAAACAGTTATCACCCTAGTGCGTTTTCTTGTCTTAAATAGACAAGACTCCTATTCTTGGTAAATAAGTCCTAAACACAATTTAAGAAACTAAATAAAATCCTAAACACAATCTAGGAAACAAATATAGTTGTCCTACTATATTTTGAGCCCAAGAAAGGTAAATAACTAAACAAGGAAAATAAGAAAAAATTGCCAAGAATAAAATTCTCAACAACCTCGCCCTTTTGCCTTTCTGGACAAAATTAGCAAGACGCACCAAAATATTTAAAAACTCCCCCTAAACAGATAATCCATGTGCAAAATTACAAACCAGAATCAATTCAAATAAATATTATTTCAACACATCAACACACAAGCAATTAACGGCTGCGAGTCCTCACGGAACGACGAGGGAAAAGCCTATCATCCTTTGCCTTCCTCTTCCTTATGGCAAAGCGAGCCACATCCTCGTCACTCTCCGTCGACTCATCTTCATCAGTAGCCGTATCATCAGCATCTGCACCACCAGCAACATCAGCATTATCATCATCAGTATCATCCTTAGCATTATCTTTCGCGTCTTCTGCATCTCCCCCTTTTTGTTAAGTAAAAGGGCTTCCACGAACGAGTCTATGAGCGCCTGCAATTGCACAACCTGAGCTTGCAACTGGTCAATTTGAGGATTACGTAAAGCTACCTGGGCTCGGACCACCGGACCAGAAAATTGAACCGTGTTAGAACTGGTGTTAGTAACACCAGAAGCCCCAACTATCTGAGTAGGCGCCTACCATGGAAGATCAACGACGCGCGCCCCAGTTGTATGCTGGCCTCGTAAAGAAAATAATTCTGCCTCTCAAGAGAAAATGTCGTCCTCATTACGCCTAAAGCCTTGACTTTAAAGCAAACTGAGAATGAGGGAAGGAGAACAGAAGGAGGAGGTAGCCTTGGTCGTAGCAAAGTGGGTGACAGCATCAAAAACATGCTGGCCAAAATTAAACTTGATGCCACGTCCCATCTTAAACAGAAATAGTACCTAAGGACGCGTGACAACGGTAGCATTCTTGGTCGGAACCCAGCTGCAAATAGCCACCTTATGCAGATCATAATACAGAGAGGACAACCACGTGCTAGGTAATTGCTAACGCCACTCCTTAGACAAACCACCGGACAAAAACTCGATCACCTCATTCATGTCATCAACCGTTGAATCCCCATGATAGGCTTCAGTCCCAAATAACTCATTAATCAAATCAAGAGTAAAAGAATAAACACTTCCACACATAAACACTTTACCAAAGTTTACGGACTTAGGGTCAGTGATGAAAAGGATAATATTCGCATATAATTCCAACACAACATTACGGACAAAAGGCATAGCTGTGGAAACAGTAGAGTAGATACCTTTGTACTCAAAGAAAGCAATCAGGTTCTGCCTTTTGAAGATCTCAACTGGGATTCGGCGCTCATCAATCATTCCTCTGAGATGGTATCCAGAAGATAGCTCCTCAGCTGCTTTGGTCAGAAACCTGTCAGACACCAGAATCATGTCCTCAATCTCAATCTCAGCTTCCTAAAGCGGGGAATCCTCAGAAGACTTCTCAGTCTCGACTGAGTGGATCGGTGCACTCTCAGAAGCAGCATTGTCAGAATCGAACCTGGAGGATGAATCTGGAACAGCAGTAGAAGGTGTTAGGTTCGGTGACACAACACTAGAACCAACATGAGTTTTCTGGGCAGCTCTTTGGACCTTCAGTGTAGACAGCATATTAGCAATCATCTCATCTCCATCAGAATCAGGAGAAATCATATTCAGCCTCCGGCTGAGTCATATTTGACGAAGTCAAGGGTGGATCAGCAACTAACGGGGTGGACGATCTGGCAACCTCACCTGTGAAAAATCAACAATCTCATATGGGGGATCAAAATAGCTTGATTCAGTAGATGCTGGCAGATCTTTAACACAAGTTGGTGGATTTTTAATGTCAGCCAACGCACAGTTTGCTTTCGGCGATGAGTAGTGTACTTTGATAACTGTGGGGTGTACGTAAACGGTGGTGCGGCAATAGTCTTAGGGGGCACGTACTCTTCATCATCTGAGTTTGTCACAACCATAACCTTCTCAGCCAAATTCATGTGCTCAATAGGCACATTACGCCGCTCCACTGCTTGACTCTTTAGAATGGCTACCGGAATTGTGCCTAGGAGAATATTGCCTAGCCTGTGCGACCTTTTCAAGGTTGGGTTCCCAACTGGACCAAATACCTGTGAATAAATGGCAAATTCGGAGGATTGTCCACATCAATCTCGTTACCCTGTTGGACGGAAAAAGACAAGCCTCCAGAATAGCATCGGAGGCAGCCATGATAGAGACCAGTTCTTGAGGTTTGATCGGAGGGAGGTTGGCAGCAGTAGTTTCAGTTGGTGACGGGTTTGGTGGTACAACACCACCAATTTCTTCGCGAATGTTCATGGCAGCGAATCTTGGTAGATTCACCGGAACATGTTCGCCTGGGTGGCGCACACCCACCGGTAGCTCTGGAATTTTGCTAGGAGATGAGGGGTTCGATATTCTGCAAGAAATTCCAAAGTTAACCACAAAAGCAAGCAAAATTGAGAGAGAGAGAAATAAGTTTCGTTGGAGGATTGTTTATCATGGGCAATGAAATTGAGAGTGAACAGAGGGTGAAAATCCCTAGCTTTTTATTTGGGACAAATATGACCGTTGTAGAGAAGGAGACGGGTAAAATAAAAATAAAGTGAATAATATAAACCCTCTCCTATCACAAATCTTGGTTTTATACCCCCCAAAAAAATTCTTTCCACAAAAACACCCACTCCTCCTTAAAATAGGACACACGATCTTAACCCAACTAAACCACTATCTCTTATTTGGAAAATAAAAATCACAAATCTTAACTACATATAAAATCGAGATAGATCTAGATTTTTATAAACCATCACAATAGTTGAACAAATATTTTGCAAAGAAAATTTTCACTCGTCAAATTAACCCCTTATTACTGGTCCAATCCACCGATTTTAACGCCACTGAAACAATTGGTTAGCAAAACTCATAACATAATCAAGAGAATTAAGGGAAAGACGCAAGCACAAGCAACATAACACACAGCAAGACGACATCTTCTCAAAGTATGAATGTCTTAATTGATGCAAAAAAAAAAAATGATCTAAAAAATAAAATACAACAATTGATTTAGGTGACATGATCAGTGTTGCTTTTTATGTGATGACATTATAACTAACATTGCTCTAGGTGAAGTAAATGAAAATAAACCCCTTAACCTAAGTTAATGACTACGTCAAAATCACTCAAAATGTGAAAATCAAAGATTGGACTTTATCTAGATATTTATTATCTTTTCAGTGACTAGAGAAAGAAACTTACTTATCTTTAGAAATTGCTAGAAAATTAACACTCTTTGTTTTTGGACCTGGGAGAAAACCAGTTTCTGCGGGAATACTTCACAATCACCAAAACAAAGAGGCTAGTCTTTTTGTCATCACTTTTTATTACAACACATGAACTTTCCGCACTTCAATCAGACCCAATGCATTCAGTATATGTATGAAAAATAAAAATAAAAAATACATGCAACAATTTACAGATGTCACGACTGATGACATTTTAGGTGTCATGACATCAAAACTAACACCGACTTAAACAATGCACATTTTGAGATCTCTTCTCATACGAGAGAAGGTCTCTAAATCTAATGTCTTTGTGAAGATGTCATCAAGTTGATTTTCTGTTCCTATATGCTCAAGACTAACTTTCTTCCTCTTAACCAAGTCATGAATAAAGTGGTACCTAATGTCAATGTGTTTGATTCGAGAGTGCTAGACCGGATTTTTCAAGATATCAATGGCACTGGAATTATCACAAAGCACAATCAAAATTCTACTATGTAGATTGTAGTCCTCTATCATTTGGTTCATCCACAGCAATTGTGTGCAACCACTTCCAGCTGCAATATACTCGGCTTCAGCTGTAGAAAGAGAAATTCAATTTTGCCTTTTACTCTACCATGAGATAAGTTTATTACCCAAGAAAAATCAACCCCCATTGGTACTCTTTCTATCCACAACATCCCAGTCCATTCCGAGTCTGTATATCCCACAAGTTGAGTACTCGTATCCTTAGTATAACAAACACCCAAATAACTTGTACCAGCTACATACTTAATGATATATTTAACAAATTTCATATGTGATTCTTTAGGATTTGACTGGTATCTAGCACATGAACACATGTTATACATAATATCAGGCCTACTAGCTGAAAAGTATAAGAGACTCCCTATCATGATCCTATACAAGGTGTTATCAATACTAATACCAACATCATCTCTGGACAATTTCATGGTTTTGCCTAACGGTGTTTTCTTATGCATGGCACCCTCTAACCCAAACTTCTTAACAAGATTCTTAGCATATTTGGACTGAGAGAGAAAAATACCGTCATCCAATTGTTTAATTTGCAACCCAAGAAAATAAGAGAGATTACCTTCCATACTCATCTCGAATGTGTCTGACATTCTGATAATAAAATCACTTACCATTTGCTCGTTAGTAGATCCCAAAATTATATCATCCACATAAATTTGGACAATTAAAATGTGTTTATTCGATTTAAGGAGAAAAGGTTTTTTCAACTTCTCCACGTCTGAAATTTAAGAAAAACAAGTGCTGAGTCAACCTCTTGTACCAAGCTATGGGAGCTTGTTTTAAACCATACAAAGACTTTTTTAATTTTAAAACAAGATCTGGTTTGTGAGGATCTACAAACCTTTTAGGTTTCTCAACATATACTCCTTCACTTAATACTCCATTAAGAAAAGCACTTTTTATGTCCATTTGATGTAGAGACATTTTCATATAGCATGCAACAGCAAGTAAGAGTTTGACCAATTCAATACGAGCAACTGGAGCAAACGTCTCATCAAAATCAATACCCTCAATTTGAGTGTAACCTTGTGCAACCAATCTTGCCCTGTTTCTCACAATATTGCCCGCCTCATCCGTCTTATTCTTGAAAACCCACTTCGTACCAGTTACATGTGAATTTCTTGGACGAGGAACTAAGTCCCAAACATCATTCTTAGCAAATTGGTCCAGCTCTTCTTACATGGCCTTTATCTAGAATTCATGTTTTTGAGCATCCTCCACACGCTTTGGCTCTGTTTTAGAAAGAAACAAGGATTCTTGAATTTGAGAACAGTTAGTGGATAAGCAAACAAATCTTACCACCTCTCTGAAGTTTATTTGTCGCTTTCTTGTGCTTCTTTCGTCAAGATCTACAATGATTTTATCTGTAGGATGGTTCCTCTGAATTATCGAGGGAATATCCTTATGATGTAAGTTAATCTGATCAGATGGATCTTCCTCATCAGAATCTGAATCTGATTATGGAGCATCCTGAGTTGGTTAAGTCTGGTGTCAAGTCACCATTACCGTCACCACCTGCATCTTCATTTTCTGCACCTACAGTTTCATCTACGCCAACCGTAATATTTTCTTAAGGATTCTGATCATAAGCCAGATCATTATCCTCAGCAGGTTTAACACCACTAACCATGTCATAAAACTTGACATTTACTGACTCAATCATGCAACGTGTTCTAAGATTATATACTCTATATGCATGACTATTTCTAAAATATCCCATGAAAATACATTTATCACTTTTTGAATCAAGTTTAGCAAGATGATTCCTATCATTTAACACATAACAAATGCAACCAAAAACATGAAAATAGCTCAAGTTTGACTTTTTGGCAAACAACAATTCATAGGGAGTAACACATAGAGGTGGAAAATCGGTTACCGTGCCGTGTTCGTGTCGCACTATCGTGATTTTTTATTTTTTATCTTATTTGATCATAAATGTAACAATAAGTGTACATCTAAATTAATTTAATATTTCGTGCTTTCGTATCATTTTGCGTCGTGTCGTGCCTTATCGTGTATTTGTCTCTGTATTTGTGTTTCTTATCATGTCGTGTTCGTGTCGTGCTATTGTGCCGTGTCAACTATTACAACCTCTAGTAACACATGACCCAGGTCTAAAATAAACCCTATTAATTATGTGGCATGCAGTATTCATTGCTTCCCCCAAAAAATATTTTGCAATCCCATTTGAAATAAGCATAGTCCTAGTCATCTCTGCAAGAGATCTATTTTTGCGTTCGACTATCCTATTTTGTTGGGGGTGATGGGTGAAAAGAATTCATGGGTTATACCTACCTTGGAACAATATTTCGAAAAAGACACATTTTTCAAACTCTTTTTCATGGTCTGATCTTATTCTACCTATACTCACACCAAAACGAACACACAACTTTTTTGCAAGTTTTTTAAACGCTTCGAAAGCCTCAAAATTTTCTTTTAAAATTCTACCCATGTAAAAAGAGAAAAATCATCTACAATAAAAAGTAAATACCTCTTACCACCAAGGCTTTCTACTTTAAGTTGACCCATAAGATCCATATGAAGAAGTTCAAAACAGCTTGATGTAATGAGACTTTGCACGTTTGGATGAGATACTCTGACTTGCTTCCCTTTCTGACATGCCTCGCAGACTGGTATGATTTTAGTGTTGAGTTTAGGTAGCCCATTCACAGCTTCTTTCTTGGCCAATCTTTCCAACATCTTATAATTTAAATACCCGAGCTTTTGATGCCATACCTCGGCATCACTCAATTGAGATAGCTTGCAGAACACATCACCATTGATTTGGTAGCAATTGTTGGAAGTCCTCTGACCAGTAAGGATACATGCATTTCCCTGATCATAAACTTCACACTTTTCATGAGTGAACTTGACACTGAACCCACCATCGCACAGTTGGCTAATGCTTATCAAGTTCGCAGTTAAGCCTTCAACAAGAAGTACATTTTCAAGCTTTGCAATACCAGGTACATGAAGGGTTCCTTGGCCAATGATTTGGGTGTTTTCACCTCCAACATACTTCACCTTTCCTCCTTAAAACTTGACAATGTTTGAAAGATCTTTTGAGCCAGTCATATGTTTAGAGCATCCACTGTCAAAGTACCAAGCTCCAGGAATGTGGGATTTCAGAGATGAATATATCATATTGCATATGACCTCGTTCTTCTTGACCCAGACCTGTTTGATTCTAGTGTTGGTTTTGGTGTTAGGAACATAGAAACCGTCACAGGACTCAGCAGTTAGCTTTGAACTTTTAAACTGATTTTGTTTGCCAACAATCTTCCACCAGAATGGTCGGATTTGACCATGTTCACTACAGTGATGACACACGTATTGTCTTCTTCTCTTCTTGTGACGTTTGATCTTGTCCACCTTTGGGCTTGATTCTAGCATCTGTTGTTAGGCTTGTGTCCAATTCCGTATTTAGATGAATCAGGGACACTTAATTCCAGAATTTCATCGAGCTTAGCCTTACCCTTATTGAGGTTCGAGAGGATTTCTTGGATCTTCTTTAAATCAGTCTTCACACGTTCTAGCTCAACATCTTTTCTAGTGAGTGACGAATCCAGTCTGACAATGATATTGAGTTGATCATCCTTCTCGTGAGTCCGTTTGTCCACCTTGATCATAAGAGACTTGATTTTAAGTACTTGATTACTCCATTTGGCAAATAAATCGTCATACTCAATTCTCAGCTTCTCATAACTGTCAAGTGTTTCTTCAACTTTTGCATTCAGGCACCAGGTATTGGTTTTGGTGTTACCAACACAAATGTTGTCATCCCACACAACATTAGAAAACAAGGCTGGAACAGTATTGGATGAGTCTGAATTGCTGTCATCTTCAGTGAACTCTTTTGCGATCAAGTTCTTATTCCTCAGAGTATTTGCACATTCATTCTTGTAATGTCCCCAAACTTTACACTCATGACATTGAACTTCATTAAGAGGCTTTGGGGAACTGGGAATCTTGGACTCCGAAGATGAAGATTGGGATCTAGCAAGTGTACGCCCGGATGATTTTGGTGTTGGCGTCTCTGGCTTGTTTTTTGAATTATATCTTCCAATATTATTTTTCTTCTTTAAGTAATTGTTGAACCGTTGAGACACAAGAGAAACTTCTTCTTCTCCAAGTGTGGTAGCATCAACCTTCTCCAGTAGCTCTCTCTAATCAATATCTTCATCATCAGAGTTAACATCAAAAGTTAGAGCAATATTTTTCTCTTTTGAGTTGGAACCAAGGTGTTCCATCTCAAGTGTCTCGAGTGAGCCTATTACAGTATTGAAGTCTAGATCGTCTGTGTTTTTAGCTTCTTCAATGGATACAACTTTGATGCTGAGTTTCTTTGAGATGGATCTTAGCAACTTCCCCACAAGACGTGAGTTAGTCATAGCTTCACCAAGTTCTCCGCAATCGTTTGCAATATCAGAGAGTCTCATGGCATAGTCCATGATGGACCCTTTCTCATCTATCCTCAGTCTTGATTTCTTGACACTTTGAGTTCCTTCACACACCCTCTGCAACACAACCCATACATCTTTGCCGACTCGCACTTTTTGATCACCTTATAGTAGCTTGCATCGATATAGCCATAGAGAGTGTTGATGGTCTTGGAATCTTCTTCACTCTTCTTCTTGGTATCACCATCAGCATCAGTTATGCGTGATTTTTTCCATCAAACCAGTATGGTTCTCCACGCTCGTTCATCAATTTTCTTGATGTGCCACCTCATACTTTGTTTTCAGAGAGAATAGTTTTCACCGATAAGGATCAGAGGTCGCGGATTGCCTTGAGCATCCATAGCGTCCTACAAATAACAATAATCAAATCATGAGAAATCGCAAGAAACACAACTACGAATCAAGACCATCACATATCCAATAAGAAAGTTCTTAATAAAATCAAATAAGAAATTTGAATAATAAAATCAAGGGAAATGAAATATTACTAATTGAAATTGGAGAATTTCATACTTCAAATAAGAAAATACATGAATTGATACTAGATGCGTCCAAAATCCAAGCAAGGCTCAAGCAATATTCTATTAAATCTAAAAGATGGAAATTGAAATGAAGAAATTGGAGAAAAGAATCTAAGGGAAATGAAGAACATTCTTGGGCTTGTCAAACCCTAAGAAGTTCAAAACTTGTTATTCCGAGAAAGAATATATATATATATATATATATATATATATATATATATATATATATATATATAGTGGTTAAAGTGGGGGAAAATAGTCACTTTGCCCAAAATGGCCAAAAATGGTTTGACCACCGATGTTGGAAAATAGCCCCGTCGATGACGCGTCGATGGCGCATCAATGGCACATCGACGGGCGCATTGATCGTTGGTTGTGCTTCGCGGGTTGAGTCGTGTTTTTGTCAAATCAAGTCAGTTGTGATTCTCTGGAACATTCTCAGGCTCGATTGACTACCCTAAAATAAAGAAAAGCAAAATAACATAAAAATCTATAAATAGTAAAAGAGAAACACGAAAAGTATTAAAAAGACGACAAAAGCTATGAAAATGAAAAATAAGAAAATATGGGACAAAATACGACTAAAGCACACACGATAAGACACAAAATATACAAAAATCACACACAAATATGTATAAATTAACTCCCCCACACTTAGCTTTTTGCTTGTCCTCAAGCAAAACCAAGCTTAGACATAGACAAGGAGAATCTAACCACCCAATGAACTAAAAACTAATGCATTCAAATGACTCAAAGAGTTATGCATTAAATCAATTGGAATTCAACTAAAAGGATGACACAATACATTGAGATAAGAGGTTTAGAATCCCTTCCGAACGCCTAAAAGTAATGTGTTGCTCTTCATACACGTCCCCCATCCATGCCTCAGGCAAAGTCTATTCACACTCAAACCGCTAAGTCGGCACCCGACTAGCCCAATCATCTATACACCTATTTAACAATAAAATCTAAAAGGTAAAAATAAAAATGCGTACAAGGGTTGCACGGCTTATTATATATACTTCACTTGTACAAGGATATCTCTTTTTGTACCATTTTTTCTTCTTTCTTTTCTCTCTCTCTCTCTCTTTTTTTGTACACATATAGGCAAGGTACTAGAAAAATACGATATTTACAACTCGAAAATGAGATATCATTGACTCCAATATCATGTTGCAAAATGCAACTTATAATATTTTTCGATAAGCACATGGAGTTTTTAACATCTTCAAAAATAAAATAAAAATTTTACAAAAACTCCTATAGAGGGTATCTGAAAATGGGGATAGTAGAGAGTATTCGACTCTTGGAATGAAACACGAGTAAAACAATGATCAAGACACTTCATAGGTTTCCTACACTTCATGCCCCACAATTACACTAATGTCGAACAAAAGTCTAAACAACCTAACCAAAGCATCTAACCACATCACTTCGTCAAGATTCCAATCAATATCAATCCACACGACTCATCTCATATACACAAGCAAGCATACGAAAGAAGTTACTAAAAAAGGACAACCCCCCCCCCCCCCCCACACACACACACATAACCACACACATAAACCATGCAATGCTCACATTTCACATAAAATAATATAAAGTGCGGTAAAAGAGAAGAGAGGGAGATATGTCCCTATAGTCGCGCTTGTGATGATGAGTCGAGCGTGAAGTGTCATCAAACGGACAGTGTAGTCGAGATGAACCTAAAAAAAAGGATAAATGGGTAAAGAAATACAAATAACTCGAACATAAAAATATAAACATCAAAATGTACAAAAGAAAAATTATTTTTACATTTTTGAAAATTTTCAATTTATTTAAAGAACACAAGAGATCAAAAGACTCGAACAAAAAATAACAAACTTAAGAATTTGAATTATTATTATTATTAATTATATATTTTTATTTTAATTTTCAAATTTATTTGTATATTTTATTTGAAAACATAATAAGAAAAGGTAAGAAAACATTTTTGACGTGCAAAATTTTCTGAATCTCTTGTACTCTTTTTTTTTTTTTGGGGGGGGGGGGGGGGGGGGGTTGAAGTGGGCAGGCCGATTCGGCGTCAACGGGGGGCGTCAATTGACGAACAATCGATGGTCCGAACAGAGAGTTCCGTCGACCAAGGCGTCGATCGACGGACTGTTGACGGTTTGGACAGAGAGTTCATTGACAATGACGTCGATCGACGCGTGCAGCTGGGTAGCATCGACGCATCTTCGATTCTCGCCATCAATCTACGGCTATGCCTTGCGTTGATTGACGGAAGGTCTACAGGTTGGATAGAGAGCCCATCGACCATGGCGTTGATTGGGGCGTCGATCGATGGGAATTCTGCAGGGCCTCGTTTTTGCTTCTTTGATATCAAAATGGGGCATCATTGTCGAGTGGGACATCGGGATGATAGTAGATTTGTTGGTTGTGTCTGGAGGAGGAGGGGGGGTATATTCTTCATAGCTCGGGTAGTAGGGAATTTAGTCGGGAGAAGCATAAGATTTGTAGCTCTGATAGAAAGAATTAGGGTCCGGTGGAGCATACGAGTCATATCCCGTGTAACAAAAAGGTGAGGCAGGGGGAGCGTATGAGTCATTATAGTTGGGGTTATGGAAATTGGGAATTGGGGCATAAGGATCAAAACAAGGATCATATTGATCAAAGTTTGTAGACACGATCCATTGATGATTTGGAGGTTCGGATTGAGGGGAGTAGAATGCCCCGATGAATCGATCATATACTTCCCCCCACGTTTTCAAGGAGTCGGGCTCTAAATTTATCAACCAAGTTCTTGCCTGATCCTTTAACGTGTAGAGGGGGAGTCGCATCTTCACTTCATCCTTTGTAAGGCCTTCAAGAGGGAAAGTCCGTGTGATGGCATCATACTCACGGATGAACTAAAGCGGATATTTGCTTGGGAGACCATGGAAAATAGGGAGTTCCTAGGAATAGAACTCATCAAGATAGTACTCCCGCATTGCGGGACTTAATGGTATGGCCGGTCGAGGAGCACGAGAAGCGCACGGGTTGCCATACGATTGAAACCCTCGATAGTTAGACAATTTTTTTAAATGGATCATTGAATCTCAGGCCACAATTGATGTGCCTTGCAAAGTACCGGCAGAGAATAACAAAAACAAATAAAAAGAAAAATCACAAACAAACAATATACACAAACGAAATAAATAAAAACACTAACAAAGGTCATGAAGAGTAAACACAAAAACCACAACCTTTAGTCCCCGACAACGACGCCAAATTTTGAATCGAACTTTTTACACTTACTTTTTTATTAAAATAAAAGTTCGTCCACAAGAGAACAGAGTAATTGTAAGTGGTAAGTTTGACTCGAGTGGAATCTCTCGAGGAAGACTAATCGGAACTAAATTCTTGTATTTTATTCATGAATGAGAAAATAAGGAAAAAGTTATTCTAAACACGTGATCGAATTTTTGTTTGAAAAGTTGTAATGTCTAAGACGGTGATTTAAATGACGAGAAATAAAATTGACAACTTTGAAAGGATTAATAAAACGGGGGTCTAGGGCTCTAGAATCGTCTCCACGATCAATTGGTATTTTTATCGAACACTTAATCTACGAGTTGGGGTTGTCAATCTCAACTTGTAAATTAAACACCCAAAAATGTCAATTGATGGTTCTAAACGAATCTAGGCACTAGACCCAAGAATTCTAAACACGAATCATCCAAATAACATCATTTCAAACTCAACGCAAACATGAACATGATTAAATATAAAAAGTTTGAAGAAAGCAACAGTGGAGTTTTAAATAACAATAATGATTATAATATGAGTTCCTAAGAATCAAACCATGAGAAATCACAAGAAACACAACTACGAATCAAGACCATCACAAATCCAACAAGAAAATTCTTAATAAAATCAAATAAAAATTTTGAATAATAAAAGCAATGGAAATGAAATCTTACTAATTGAAATTGGAGAATTTCATACTTCAAATAAGAAAATACATGAATTGATACTAGCTGCGTCTAAAATCCAAGCAAGGTTCAAGAAATATTCTATTAAATCTAAAAGTTGGAAATTGAAATGAAGAAATTGGAGAAAAAAACTGAAGGGAAATGAAGAACATTCTTGGGCTTGTCAAACCTAAGAAGTTCAAAACTTGTTATTTTGAGAAATGAATATATGTATATATATATATATATATATATATATATATATTAGTTTTAAATATCTAAATTAAAAGTTATTTCGCAAGATAATATTAGTATGTACTGAAAAGATACTAAATAAATGTACTCTTAACATGTAAATGAATTTCAAAATCTAAAACATTACCTAGTAATTCTCAATTACAGTCCTCATATACTTACCGATATTTTGTACCAATATCATCATTATTTTGAGTGTCGACTGACACTATTTGAAATTTAGATGTGTCCTTTGATTATGGTATATATATAGTGGTGAAAGTGAGGCCAAAATAGTTACTTTGCCCAAAATGGTCAAAAATGGCCTGACCACCGATGCTGGAAAATAGCTCCGTCGATCACGCGTCGACGGGCACATCGATTAGGCGTCGATGGCACGTCGATCGGTGGTTGTGCTTCGCATGTCCAAGTCGTATTTTCATCAAATCAAGCTAGTTGTGATTCTCGGAAGCGTTCTTAGGCTTGATTAACTACCCTAAAATAAAGAAAATTAAATGACATAAAAATCTATTGATTTATACCTTTTTGTACATTGTTTCTGTTACCTTTTTGTGTTGCATTTGCATGTGTATTGCTTGCATTTATGGGAATTAGGAGTCGTTTTGGCCGATTTTATTAGTTTTAGGTTTTTGTAACTTTTGTGCGGTTTTCATTTGATTTTCGTTTATTTCTACTCGTTTTTGTCTTTATGGCTGTAGGATGACCGAAGCGGTCCCGTGAACGCTCAGGACATCCAGTTCGACTCGGATTATAACGAGAAAGCAAGGGAACACAGCGTGAACGAGGAGCGACAGCCGGTGGACGTTTAGAGCGAAAATGAGAAAATGAGTCGGAGCTGCCTGTCAGTCGATCGACTGACAGGACAGTTGATCGACTGGACTTGCTGTCGATCGACTGAAGGTCATTTGGTCGACCGATCCTCGTGGAAATTGACTGCTCGGCAGTGTGTTTTGCAATTTCTGGGCATAGCAGTCGATCGACAGCTTTCAGTTGATCGACTGACACGCAGATTTTTGACTCGTTTTGATGTTTTTGCCCCTGCGTTTTTGTATAAAAAAGATAGCACTTTCCCTCACCTACCTTATCCTCTCTTGGCTGATTTTGAACCCCATTCAATCTCTTCCAATCTTATTTTCACTATTCCATTGCAAACCCTAGATATAATCCTTAGTTAGTTAGTTTAATTTAGCTTAGTTAATTAGTTAGTTAGTTTAATTTAGCTTAGTTAATTAGTTAGTTAGTAGTTATTCATAAGTGTTGGAGAAGGTGACATCTCTCTCATTTGTGGATTTTATTTTATGAAGTTGCTCTTGGTGTTTTAAAGATTGTAAGCCACATTTGAAGCTTTTGGTTGGAATGCAATATTGGTAGTATTTTTCCTTGTTCTTCATATTGAGTTGTTATTGTGTTGTTGCATTTGATCTTGTGTTGGTTTTTAGATAGTAGTTGTGTTGTTGCCTTGCTTTTCAGATTTCTATTTCAACATTTGAGCTTGTTCTTCTTCTTGCTTAGAAACTCCATTGAAGCTTGCTAGTTGAAGCTTTTTACTTTTTTTGGTTAGACATTTTCTTAGCCTTTAAAAGATTTATGAAGTTTTCCTTTTTGAAACATTTGATTTTACATGTTAAATGCATTCGACTTCTTTTGAATTTAAGTTTGACTTTCCCTCCTTTTTAGCTTTTAAATTTACAAGCTTTCTTAGGTAATAGTTTTAATTTAATTAAGGTTGTTAATTAGGTTTAATTTGTGTCATTAAGTCTAATTATTTCGAAGCAAGTTTTAAATTCCTTTCTCCTTGCCTCAATGTTTCTCAAACTCTCTTTTCAATTCAAGTTTAGTGATTAAAACTCAAAACCAAACCAATGATTAATCCTTTCTTAGATTAGATTAGTTTAATTGATATTAACAAGAGATTAATTAAAAACACTTATCGCCGATTATATCTATCCTCGAGAGACACGACTCGGGAAAACTTACCGCTCTACAACCGACTCCGTACTATTGCGGAGAAGACTTCTTGGAGTGCTAAGACTTCTTCGATCAAATTTTGGCGCCATTGCCAGGGATAGATTAAGGCTAATGGTGTTCTTAATTACTCTTCTTGTTGTCTTAATTAGTAGATTAGACTAGATTAGTATTTCACACTCGATACCGTAATCCCTTTGTTGAGTGTTGTGTATGCAAGGTAGGCGATCGCTCGGACGAGAATTGACTCAATTTTTGACCGATCCCGAGAGGGTGAGACGAGCCGCAAGGAATCAAGACACGTTCGACCCATCCTTACCTATGGTGATAGAGGAGCGAACGATGACCAGTTCGTCCAAAAACCCGACGCCGCCCGCACTTGCTCAAGACAACCCGGGATGTGGAGGTTGTTGTTGGAGGGATTGATGTTTGTAATGTCTAAAAGCGAGTGGGTGAAGCCTATTGATTTGGTGCCCAAGACGAGCGGCTTGTTAGCTCTTAAGGATGGAGAAGGAGGATTGTTGGCCACGAGGGCTTCAACGGGTTGGAGGATGTCGATCGAGTTTAAGAAGTTTCATGAGGCCACAAAGAAAGATCGTTTCCCTTCCCCGTTTATCGACTACATGATGGACGAGCTAACCGGCCAATATTCCTTTTGTTTTCTTGACGAGTCTTTGGGTCACTTTAAAGTCACCATTCCACCCGAGGACCTAGCCAAGAAGGGCTTCAATTGCCTATTCGGAACGTTTGCTTTTTGGCGGATCTTATATGAGCTATGCAATGCGCCAAATACGTTCCAAAGAGTGGATCCTCCCGACAAGGAGGAGATCGTTTTGATGGACCCTCCTATTATCTTCCCACCTTGATCGAAAAGGGAGTACGTCAAGCTAGTGACGTAAAACAAGCGCTTCTTGGGAGGCAACCCAAGTTCTTTTCATTTCTTTCTTTCTTTTATTGAAAAATCCAAAAACATTCAAAAATTCAAAAATCCAAAAAAATTGAAAAATTGAAACACAAACAAAAAAATATTTTGTTGAAGTTCATGTACATATTTCCTTGTGTTTTTGATTTCGTGTGATTTTCTTTTCTAGATTTGGTTTTTCGACTTCAACTTTGAGCGATTTGATAAGTTAGTAGCGTTCATGAAGCCGGGAGATACTAGCCATGCTTGATTTTTGATTGGATTGCTTAGATGACTAGGTGGACCCACCGAGCTCGACTCAAAACTCGCTCGGTTAAGGAAGTTTCTATTCCCCCCTCCTTTTACTTGGTTTTCATTAAAATGCGGGTATCGTATGGTT
>BMAC01000080.1:1788423-1815053 GCA_014905375.1 Phtheirospermum japonicum
AGAACAAGCAGTGAATAGAGTTCCTTGGACCCCAATAAGGCTTTACGGGCTCCTCCCGGCGAGCTGGACCAACCTCAAACCCTTTTTAGAGTTTAAGAATTCGGTCTCCCACCCTTCTTTGGCTTTCGCCAGGGCCTCATCGCTAAGCTCCTTGCTTCCGCCAGATCCTCCTCTCAACGGCTTCAGAGCGGCCCATCTCTACCACCCTTTGAATGGCCTTCTTCACCTCGACTAATTCATCCTTTAGCCCTTTTCAGCTCACCCCTCTGCTTTTTTAGCTCCACTCCCCCGCTCCTTGGCCAGATCGTGGAAAACGTCACTCCTTCTCGCGCAGCTCCTTATTCTCTTTAATCGCATCAAATTGTATCATAGATCTTGTGGCCCAAGTTGCCAAGATAGCCCTTTTGGAAAGAGTTTGATTACAAGAGAAGGGATTAATACTTAGGCAAATGATATAAAAGAAAGAAGAAAAGGAAGGAAGAGTTTACCCGAGCCTCGTCCTGGCACCATGACTCCAAAATTTCGCGGTCACTCATCTTCTCTAGGACATGTTGGTCTGCGGATAAGCATTGCCCACGCATATACCAGAGAGCCACCTCCCCTGGGCAATTCAAGACGGTATTAATGGAGGGGGTGGTGCTGCAGGTGACCGGAGCTTGGCCTGGTGGGGTACTGTTTTTGCATGTAATTATGGTGTTTGTCTTCGTGTTTTTAGATTAGGATTTTATGTTAATTTTAGTAGTTTTTGAGTCGAGTTTTGTTAGTATTTACGTTTATTTTCTCGTTTTATTGTTTTTCGTGTTTCTTGTTAATTTTATATTTAATTTGGTTAAATGGTCCGGTTAGCTTGAGGTTTGTGGTAAATCATGGTTTTTTATGCTTTAAATTCACATTTTATAGGTGGAGGCATAGAGGCCCAAAATTCAGGCCAAGAGAGGCTCAAAAATGCCCCAAACATTCTGGAATGCTAGGCCTAGTCTCGTGCCCCTCTCGCGCCACCCGGCGCCCCGCCGCGCGCTAGCCTCACGCCCGCTCGCGCCATCCGCCCGCAGCACACGCACGCGCCCAGCATCTCCAGGCAGCGCCCGCGCGCGCAACCTCGCGCCTGCACGTGGCCTCTCGCCAGCACCCGCGCCTGCTCGCCAGCACACGCCAGCCGACCAGCGCCCAGGCCTGCCGACCACTCGCGGCCCAGCAGTGCCCAGGCTCGGCCATGGCCAAGCCATCTCGAGCCAAAATGTGCCAAAAAGCTAGCGAAGGGTCTAGGAAGGTGCCTCCGGGTCAAACTTGGTCAAACTCGGGAATTTCAAGCCTTTTTAAGGCTATTTTGGCCCATTTAAACCCAATTAAATTAGTATAAATAGACTAGAATTCTCATTTTGTAAAGAACTACCTCCTCCCAACCCAAGCTTGGGTTTGGGACTTAATTTCTCTCTCTAGATTTAATTTTCAAGCTTTGCCTTGGGTTTGTAAGCTCAAGAAGGATTCAAGTACTCCCTTGGATCTTTAATTTATTGCAATTTCAATCAAACTTTTGGATTCTCTCTTTAATTCTAGTAAGCTTTCTTTTAATTTCTTGCTTTGTTCTTCATTTGTTTTATGCTTTTTGCCTTAGGTATTAGAAGTTGTGCTTGATCTTGTGAATTGGCTATGAATCCTAGTTGAGTGAGACATCTAGATCATAGATCAAGTCCTTGATTTGTTTAATTTCAAGTAATTTCATATGTTTCATGCATTTTTCTTCATTTCATGCTTTTTGTCTTAGCTACTTGAATTGATGATGAAACTTATGATTTGGCTATGAATTATAGATGAGTGACACATCTAGATTGTAGATCGGGTCTTGGATCGTCATGATTTTAAGTTTTTCATATGCTTTATTTGTAATTTTATTTTTATGCCTTGTTTCATGCTTAAATCCTAGATCTACTCTTTGTTGCTTGTTATTTTCCTTAAAGTTTCAAACTTTCTTGCTAATTTCCATTGCTCCTTACATCTATGCTTTTAATTTTTATTAATTTGCTTGATTTAGGATTTTATGCATAGTTGTAACTTGTGCATGCATGCTTGTACTTGGTGAAACAATGCTTGTTTTTACTTGTTTTCATTAATTGCTTGCATTTTCATGTTAAGGCATCCGACGAGGCATCCTAACAACTTGTCATTTCAATTCCTAGTTTAGTTTAGCCATTTTAATTATTTTATTTTCATTTTATTTTATTTTTCCAAGCTTGAAACACATTGAAACCTTCAATCGAATTGGTTTCCGATAATACCGAGCCATGAACCCGTTGATTTATTTCAACACCACGAAAACTCTTCTAACAAAATGGCGCCCGCACTTGCTCAAGACAACCAAGGGATGCCTCCGCCTCAAATAACGACCGGGCAGACTTCATCACCTCATGTACCACCTCACCAAGGTCCACAACCCTCTTACGGGGTGCCGCTTGATCAAAGGGGGAACGGGTTTCCAAATGAAGACCCTCAAAGCTCGAATGTCCGATTTCAAGGCCCATTTTCCTCATCTCATGCTCGTGTGCCAACACCCGAGCCCCGACATCAAGTTCTGCCACACTCGGACCCATCGACACATGGAACACAATTCCAAAGACCAATTGTCGATGGCCCATCGTACCCGTTTCAACCGCACTTTCAAGCTCCGAGGCCACAATTCTAAGGGCCACACTTCGCCGGTCCCCATTTACACGAACCTCACATGCCACATCCGACCGGCCCGCGCCTCGATTTCGAGATCCACATCCACAAGACTTTCCGAGGATGCCCGCCGTCAACGAAAATCCTTACGGCGTACAAGATGTGGGTGGCCACCCGTTTGCCACCCCCGATGGAGGCCTGATAAATAGTATAAAGGAAGTGTCATGGCTGTATATGGACGATTTCTCCTCATGCATTAGATTGAGCCCCGAAGCCCTCGAGTACGACTTATGTCCGATTGACCTCAACCGACTTCCGTCTTTCCACGACCTACCACAAGAGGATGCTCTCCATTTCTTACGTATTTTTCCTACACGGTGTCGAGCTTCCCACGCCAAGGAATTCACATTGATCAAGTTAAGATGAGGTGTTTCCCGTACACAATGAAGGATAAAGCCGTTGATTGGCTCATGACGTTACCGGCCGATTCCCTTATCAATTGGGACATGGTGACCGAGAGGTTCATGGAGGAGTAATACTCTCAAGATAAAACGGCCGATTTTCGAGCAAAGATTGCCTCATTACGTCAAACGAGTGACGAGACCTTCTACGAGGCATGGGAGCGATTCAAGGGCTATCTTACCAAGTGCCCTCACCATCGGTTCAATGGAGATCTATTAAATTAATTTTTTCACAATGGATTGAAATTTGCTTCAAAACGTATGGTCAGCAATGCCGTCAGAGGAAACCTTGCCGGCCGCTCGACGAGGGAATTGTATGACATTTTCGTGAACATGGCCGCCGATGATCATCGCATGAGTATCTTGGAGCGGAAGGAGCAAGTGAAGGAGGTTTCGACAAAGGAGGAGCCCGAGTGGGCCCTTAAAATCGCCGAACTCGAGAGCCAAGTGGCCTCCCTCATCCAACCGTTCTCGGGTTCGATGGAAACGTGCCCCACATGTTGTACCTCGGTCATGGAGCTAGTGCGTGCCCGATGGTTTATGGGCAACCAAGTGGTTTCGACGAGCAAGCATTTGCGGTTCAAGGTTACCAAGTCCAACGAAGCGGAACCCAACGGCCAAACGAACCATATTGGTGGAGGAACCACCCTAACTTTAGGTGGGGGGACACGTCCAATGCTCAAATTCCACCCGGGCCTCCGATGCAACAACCACGGCCTTAAGCCCCGTTCAATGCGCGACCACCACCGTTCCCGCTTTCTCAAGCATCATTTCTGCCTCCACAAGACAAGTCAACATTGCGTCAACCAAACATAGAGTCCATCTTAACCGAATTGACAAAATGGCTCGCGAGTTTGGAAACACAAGTGGGGCAATTGGAGACGGACGTCAACGAACTTAAACGAGCCCATGACAAAGACAAGATACCAAGTCAACCGGCTCAAGCTCAAGCCGTGACATTACTTAGAAGCGGAAAGTTGGTGGATAACAAAGTTGCTCTTCCCGACAATGATTCAACTCCCTCACCCGAATTCCAAGAAGATCCGACCATGCAAGGCTTGAACGAGCCCATAACCGATCCTAGCTCACCCTTGTCTTCTTCAATTGGAGAGGCGACGGAGACCAAGACTATCGGAGGACTCCACAAATCCGCAACGCCGTACCGACCTCCGATTCCATACCCGAGTCGTATCCGCCCGACAAAACAAGATGACCAATTTCTCGAGTTGTACAAGATGCTATCGAAGGTTAACATTAACCTCCCTTTGCTCGACATAATCCAGAATGTGCCCACGTACGCCAAGTTTTTCAAGGAATTAACGTCCAAGAAGCGACGGTTCGAGGATAACGAGAAAGTGTATATATCGAACACGGAAAGTATCATCTATATCAACCCTCTCCCGCCCAAAGAGAGTGATCCGAGAAGATTTTGCATCAAAATTACCCTTGGGAACGGAAAGGAAACACGAGGGATGTTAGACCTCGGCGCAGGAATCAATTTGATGCTCTACTCCATCTTTAAACAATTGGAGTTGGGCGATCTCAAGGAGATGAGAATGTGCTTGCAATTGGCCGACCGATCGATCCGATATCCAAAGGGCGTAGTAGAAGACGTTTTGTTACAAGTGGGAAACCTCATAGTTCCCATGGATTTCGTCATCTTGGATGTCGGGGAGGTGAGCAACGAAGGACAAGATCACACAACCTTACTAGGGCGACCGTTCATGGCGACTATAAACACCTTGATCGATGTTAAGAATGGAAAGTTGTCATTCTCGGTTTCAGGGGACACGGTTAATTTTTTGATCTATGACTTGGGAGTCGTTCCCCCTTTATCTTTTCAAGCCGATTGCTCGATGATTGATCCGATAGAAGAGTTAGTTGAGGAATCCTTCGGGGAACTTGTGGATGAGGTCGTCGAGGACGACGAGTGGTGAACGCTTCAATCGGAGGGGGTGATAGAGATATTGGAGATCGCGAGTGCGGAACCAACCATTACACCAAAACCGGAACTCAAGACCCTTACGAGCCATCTTAAGTACGTGTATTTGGAAGAGGGAGGATCAAATCCCGTGATTATCTTTGCCGAGCTTTCCGAGCGTGAAGAGGCGCAATTGGTTGAAGTGTTGAGAAAGAATAAGAAAGTGATAGGGTGGAGCCTTGGCGACATTAAGGGGATAAGCCCCTCCACGTGTATGCATCGTATTATCCTTGAAGACGGGGCGAAACCAACAAGAGGGTGCCAACGTCGGTTGAACCCGAATCTGATGGAGGTGGTGAAAGGCGAGGTCCTAAAGCTCGTAGCCGAGGGTCTAATTTTCCCAGTTGGAGATAGTGAATGGGTGAGCCCGGTACACATGGTACCAAAAAAGAGTGGAATTACCGTAATTGAGAACGACCGTGGTGAGCTCATGCCAACTCGCGCTATCACTAGATGGCGGATGTGTATAGATTCGGAAAGCTTAATGCCGCCACCAAGAAGGATCACTTCCTGTTACCGTTCATTGACCAAATGTTGGACAAACTCGCGGGGCACCATTCGTATTGTTTTCTCGATGGGTTATCCGAATATTACCAAATTACCATCTCACCGGAGGACCAATCTAAAACGACGTTCACGTGCCCCTTTGGCACATACGCGTTCCGATGAATGCCCTTCGGGTTATGCAACGCACCCGCCACCTTCCAACGGTGTATGCTATCAATATTCTCCGATATGATCGACAAATATATGGAGGTTTTTATGGACGATTTTTCCATCTATGGCTCCATGTTCGATGAATGTCTTGATCGCTTGGCGAGTGTTTTGGAGAGGTGTGTCGAAAGTAAACTCACCTTGAGTTGGGAGAAGAGCCACTTCATGGTGAGAAGTGAGATAGTTTTGGGGCATGTGGTGTCGTCCAAGGGAATCAAAGTTGACAAGGCGAAGGTTGACGTGATCGAGAAACTCCCGCCTCCAATCAATGTGAAGGGAGTTCGTAGTTTTCTTGGTCATGCGGGGTTCTATAGACGGTTCATCAAGGATTTCTCAAAGCTTAGCCATCCCTTGTGCCATTTTCTTAGTACCGATGTCCCATTTGTGTATGACGATGCTTGTCGTTTGGCGTTCAATTCATTAAAGGAAAGTTCGACCTCGGCTCCCGTGGTGGTGGCCCCGGATTGGTCTCTCCCGTTCGAAATAATGTGCGACGCATCGAACGAAGCGGTGGGAGCCATCTTGGGGCAAAGAGTGGACAAGCTTTTTCGGGTCGTCTATTACGCAAGTTTCATGTTCAATGACGCCCAAAAGAACTACACAAATACCTAAAAAGAGCTCCCTGCCGTAATTTTCTCGCTTGAAAAGTTTCGAGCCTACATCATTGGTTCGAGGGTTATTGTGCATAGTGACCATGCGGCGTTGCGATATCTCTTCAATAAGCCTCAAGCGAAGCCGAGGCTAATCCAATGGATACTCTTGCTTCAAGAGTTTGATGTGGAGATCAAGGATCGGAAGGGGTGCGAGAACGTTGTCGCTGACCACCTCTCTCGTTTAGAGGTCCAAATCGGAGAGAGAAAACTCATTGGAGAAAATCTTGCGCACGAGAATTTGTTTGTTGTTTCTGCCACGCCGTGGTATGCCGACATTGCAAACTACCTTGCTAGCGAAGCACTCCGCCCGGACCTATCTCATCATGAGAAAAGGAGGTTTCTCTCCACGTGCCGAGGGTATTATTGGGATGACCCTCACATGTACAAGATCGGAAAAGATGGTACGTTGAGACGGTGTATTCCGGATGAGGAGAAAGTGGAAATTTTGACAAAGTGCCACGATCATCTAGTCGGAGGACATTTCGGCGGGCAAAAGACCGCTTAAAAGATTCTTCAATAGGGTTTCTATTGGCCTAGCCTCTTCAAGGATGCCCATGACCATTGCCAAAAGTGTGATCGATGCCAAAGGACCGGAAGTATAGGAAAAAGGAATGAGATGCCGATGACGTATAATTTGGCCGTCGAGATATTCGACGTGTGGGGGATCGACTTCATGGGCCCTTTTCCAAAGTCTCATGATTTCGAATACATTTTGGTTGGAGTTGATTATGTTTCTAAATGGATCGGGGCAATCCCGACGAGGAGGAACGATGGCGACACCGTGGTGAAGTTTGTGCGGAGCAACATTTTTAGCCGATTCAGGGTTCCGATGGTGATTATTATTGACGGCGGCAAACACTTCAACAACAAGTTACTTGAAAGGGTGTTGAAGAACTATGGGATCGTTCATAAGGTATCCACGCCATAACACCCCCAAACGGTCGGTCAAGTCGAGACGAGCAACTGTTAAATCAAGAACATTCTCGAGAAGACCGTGCAACCGAACCGGAAAGATTGGTTAACAAATCTTGTGGATGCCTTGTGGGCCGTCCACATGGCCCACAAGGCGGTTCTCGGAATGAGCCCCTATCGCCTTGTATACGGGAAATCGTGCCATCTACTGGTCGAAATGGAGCATAGAGCTTGGTGGGCCATCCGGGCATGCAACTACGATTTGAAACAAGCCGGCGAGGAGCGAAGGCTCCAAATCGAGGAGCTTGACGAGCTAAGAAATGAGGCGTTCGAGAGTGCTCGAATGTACGAAGAAAAGATGAAGCTCCTCCATGATAAGAAGCTTGTGCCCAAGGAGTTGGAGGAAGAGATGCAAGTGCTCCTTTACAATACCCGACTCACCTAGTTCCTCGGGAAACTCATGTCTAAGTGGAGCGGACCGTACACGATCGAGAAGATATCCCCGTTTGGCGCCGTGACATTGATCGACCACAAGACGGACGAGCATTTCCAAGTGAATGGCGCACAAGTCAAGCCTTACCGACACGGATTGTTGCAAGCCAAGGATCTCGAATTCGTGACCATGGAGGAGGAGGATTTAGGAGATGTGCCCCCGACGGGACCTTGATCAAAGAAGGATAGTCGAGCAAATGACTTTAAACAAACGCGCTACGTGGGAGGCAACCCACGACTTCCTAACCCCCTTTCTCATTTTCTTTTGATTTTTGTGTATATTATTTGTCAATTGATCTTTAACGTAGGTTTTTCTTTCTTTTTAGGTTTTGTAGGAGAAATCATGGCGGCTTGAGAATGAAGGAAATCGAAAATGGGAAGTTGGATGCTGCCCAGAAGTCGATCGAATGCACTCCAGTCGATCGACTGAGTTGCAATCGATCGACTGAAAAGGTCGACTGGGAGGTTGAAATCGACTGGAGGACAGTAGGTTTTTGAGTTTTGCAAGCCCAGTCGATTGACTGAGGACTAGTCAATCGACTGCTATAGTGTCGCGGCGTCCTTTTAAACAAGCAGCAGACGGAAATCGACTGAGGTTTACATGCTTTGGTGCCTTCATAGCGGCCATCGATTCGCCGCCTATCCCTTCCTCCGAGCTGAGATTCTTGGGATTCGGAAGACGAGGGGCGGGAGTGTCGCTCGGTTTGGGATGGGGCCCATGATTACCTTGGTCGCCCGATACTTTGGTTTCAACCCCGAGGCGGCAAATCTTGAGAGGATCAAGCCGATAGAGCTTATGTTGAAAACGCCCAAGGTCCTGACAGACCCGCGACACCTCCGAGCCCACGAGCAAGAGCAAGAGGCGAACGAAGAAGAGGCCGATTTAGAGAGACGGCACGAGGAGGGTGTCGAGCCCGAGGAAGCCCCGAACACCGGTTCGGGCAACATTTCGATGCAAGCACAAGACAAGCGGCAATCCCGCATGGCGAGGGAGGCACGAGCACCGGCCTGGGTCCCAACATGGGTTGGCACGAGTTCCAACACCAAGTGTTTTCTCCGTTCGATCGCCTCGACGCGGGGCAAGCACGGATCGACAAAGCACACCGCGCCCTTCATAGCCGCCTCTTGTTGATTGAGAGCCGATTGCCTCGGGACGAGGAGGAAGACGAGGAGAATGACGGAGAAGGAGATGGAAACGAGGAAGAAGAGGACGAGGACGCGAACCTCCAACCCCGACGTAGGAGACGTCATTGATTCGCCTCCTATCCTTTTTCTTTTGTTTTCTTAAAACTTGCACGTGATTTTTGTTTGTTTCTTTTTGATTCGATTATGTTCTTTTATTTCTTATCTAACTCTTGAAAAATCCCAAACAAAATAAAAACAAACAAACAAACATATTTTTAGTGTTTTTGTAAAAAAAATAATAATAAATATTTCAAAAATCACACAAAGATTTTTACTTTTTGTACATAGTTTGTTTTTGCAAGCCCCCGATTTGTCTTTCCTTGTAGATAGCTTGCCTCGACTCCCAGAGAGGACATATGCACAACGCGTCAACACAAGCTCGGACATAGGGACGTTCTCTTTTCCTTACACTTTTTACTGCTTTACTTAGCTTAATATGAAATGAGGACATTGCTAGGTTTTAAGTGTGGGGTGGTGACTCAAAATTTTGTGCACCCCTTTTTAATAAATTAATTTAAAACACGTCAGTTTGCTCGCAAGAGTACGAGGAACTTGTAGGGTGATGAGTTTGACTCGAGTCGTATCTCTCGAGAAAACAACTGTTCGGTCTTTCGGATGTTTTTCTTAATTTATGAACTAAAATAAAATACATGTACAATTGGGATTTTAAAATAGATTGAGTTGATCATTATAAACTAAAGAAATAATTAAACTTAAGACTAATTAAACTAATTATTCTAACTAAATTATCAACTACGAGCAATAATTAAACTACTTGAACTCAAGAACTAAGAATCAATAGCAACGAATCTAAAGCATAAATATAATAACTACCCTTAAGCAATCGCATCATACGAATCCAAGAACGAATAATTAAGCATAAATCAACTCGCATAAATAAACTAATTTAACCAATATCCAATATCCAAGCATAAAACGATTAAACTAATTAAACTAGAATTAACTAAGAATTAAACTAACAATTAGACTAGAAATTAACTACTAAATTAACTAAGAGTTTAGAAAACTTATTGGAACTACTGAAAGCAGTAAAAAGCTCCAGCTATTCCGGAGTTGCACGTTGATCTTGGGCGAAGATTGAATCCCGAACGCGATTTCGATGTTTTGGACGCTTTGTTCTTCGATCCTTGATCTCTGTCTTCAAATCTCGTTATGAGATGTGGGATTATTGTTATTTTAAGCTAAGAAACCCTAGTTGGTCGTGTGTTCTCTCAAAAATCCGAAATAAGGAGGGTTTATATAGATATTGCAAGTCTTGGCGCACAAGAAACCCTAAAATCCGGATTCTGGGCCGTCGCGTCGACGGTGCGTCGACTGACGCGTGCTGGTGCTCGGCGTCGGTGCTGCCTGGCATGCGCGTCGGCTGGGCGGGTGCGTCGACTGGGTGCGTCGACATCGACGCGTCAGCAAGTTGCGTTGACATCGACGCTTCAGCAAGTTGCGTCGACTGACGCGGATCATGGCTCGCGTCGACGGTCACGTCAGTCGACGCGACTGCGCGTCTGTCTCCGTCTCTCTCTATCTTTTACTACTCATTTCGCTGGAAAGCTCGTTCTCCTATTCTTGAACATCGAACTTCGTCTATTACGCGCTGAACTCTTCCGGTTACTTAGGTGTAAGGTGAAAACAACGAAATATCACCTATTTGCATCAATTACAATTAAAACAAGGTAAAATAAGTTGGAACTATGAAAATACGGAATTATGCTTAAATCGTCCAACTTATACCAAAAACAAATAGAAAAACATACTAAAATACTAATAAAAATAAGGACAAATCTATTCTAATCAACTACCCCACGCTTTATTAGTTTGTTTGTCCTCGAACAAACGATAAATTCAAAGTATGATTAGAATGAAAATAAGTTCAAGCAAAGAGTCGTGCTGTGCTACATYCATAATTTTGAAAATATAGATACAAGTCACGCAACGTCAAACACTTGACCATTATTACATTGTCGTTTCAAAATAAAATCATGCTTCCTCACGAAGGATAATAAATATAAGTACGCTCAAAAGCACTCAAGTATTTTCTGCATGGGACGTGTATACACTCAAATCATACAATTACATGCACAATAAATAAGCACCAAAAATCAATCTCTTCTCAATCGCAAATTAAGTGTGCTGTCAACACTAAGAATCGGTAAAGGTCTTTGCGGGTTGTAATGTAAGGCTCTTTGGACGGGTATGGAATATATAAATCGTGCGGCTAAATAACTCACCCAACCTAATCTAATCACAAAGCAATAGCTTCACCTCGTAAAAAAAAAGAAAAACCTCACTAAACACTCATAACGTAGCCTTTAAAATATAGGCTATTTCCCAACTCACAAACCATAAAACCGACTTGAAGCTCAGAAACCACTTAATCACAACTCTTTTGCCTCTTAAACATAAGGCTTCATAAAATAAACAATAAAATTCAAGCCTTAATAAACGTTTAGGCAATTAATCAATATATCCACCATCCTATCCTTTTCTTTTCTCTTTTTTTTATTTCCCCCTTTATTATTTTTTTATGGGGTATTAATTTTGTCTCTTTTTTTGTTTTAAATTTTTTCCGAATGGTGGTCCTTAATTACAAAAATAATAAATTTCTAATAAGAATTTTCAAGACTCACATAACCAATAAATATACGAACTCCTACCCCACGCTTTTAATGGGTTGTAGAGGTCGTCTCAGCAACACTCATGGCTATAGGCATGGATATTTGGCTATGATTGGCTCATTCGGAATTTATAGTGGCTAAAATTCATGAATATGGCCGGAATAGGGTTTTATATGTGCCTTAACTTCATGTTCAAAGTCGACTAAACACAGCGGTTTCAAAGAGATCTCAAATCAAAACTCGCTGGNCTACCCTTAAGCAATCGCATCATACGAATCCAAGAACGAATAATTAAGCATAAATCAACTCGCATAAATAAACTAATTTAACCAATATCCAATATCCAAGCATAAAACGATTAAACTAATTAAACTAGAATTAACTAAGAATTAAACTAACAATTAGACTAGAAATTAACTACTAAATTAACTAAGAGTTTAGAAAACTTATTGGAACTACTGAAAGCAGTAAAAAGCTCCAGCTATTCCGGAGTTGCACGTTGATCTTGGGCGAAGATTGAATCCCGAACGCGATTTCGATGTTTTGGACGCTTTGTTCTTCGATCCTTGATCTCTGTCTTCAAATCTCGTTATGAGATGTGGGATTATTGTTATTTTAAGCTAAGAAACCCTAGTTGGTCGTGTGTTCTCTCAAAAATCCGAAATAAGGAGGGTTTATATAGATATTGCAAGTCTTGGCGCACAAGAAACCCTAAAATCCGGATTCTGGGCCGTCGCGTCGACGGTGCGTCGACTGACGCGTGCTGGTGCTCGGCGTCGGTGCTGCCTGGCATGCGCGTCGGCTGGGCGGGTGCGTCGACTGGGTGCGTCGACATCGACGCGTCAGCAAGTTGCGTTGACATCGACGCTTCAGCAAGTTGCGTCGACTGACGCGGATCATGGCTCGCGTCGACGGTCACGTCAGTCGACGCGACTGCGCGTCTGTCTCCGTCTCTCTCTATCTTTTACTACTCATTTCGCTGGAAAGCTCGTTCTCCTATTCTTGAACATCGAACTTCGTCTATTACGCGCTGAACTCTTCCGGTTACTTAGGTGTAAGGTGAAAACAACGAAATATCACCTATTTGCATCAATTACAATTAAAACAAGGTAAAATAAGTTGGAACTATGAAAATACGGAATTATGCTTAAATCGTCCAACTTATACCAAAAACAAATAGAAAAACATACTAAAATACTAATAAAAATAAGGACAAATCTATTCTAATCAACTACCCCACGCTTTATTAGTTTGTTTGTCCTCGAACAAACGATAAATTCAAAGTATGATTAGAATGAAAATAAGTTCAAGCAAAGAGTCGTGCTGTGCTACATYCATAATTTTGAAAATATAGATACAAGTCACGCAACGTCAAACACTTGACCATTATTACATTGTCGTTTCAAAATAAAATCATGCTTCCTCACGAAGGATAATAAATATAAGTACGCTCAAAAGCACTCAAGTATTTTCTGCATGGGACGTGTATACACTCAAATCATACAATTACATGCACAATAAATAAGCACCAAAAATCAATCTCTTCTCAATCGCAAATTAAGTGTGCTGTCAACACTAAGAATCGGTAAAGGTCTTTGCGGGTTGTAATGTAAGGCTCTTTGGACGGGTATGGAATATATAAATCGTGCGGCTAAATAACTCACCCAACCTAATCTAATCACAAAGCAATAGCTTCACCTCGTAAAAAAAAAGAAAAACCTCACTAAACACTCATAACGTAGCCTTTAAAATATAGGCTATTTCCCAACTCACAAACCATAAAACCGACTTGAAGCTCAGAAACCACTTAATCACAACTCTTTTGCCTCTTAAACATAAGGCTTCATAAAATAAACAATAAAATTCAAGCCTTAATAAACGTTTAGGCAATTAATCAATATATCCACCATCCTATCCTTTTCTTTTCTCTTTTTTTTATTTCCCCCTTTATTATTTTTTTATGGGGTATTAATTTTGTCTCTTTTTTTGTTTTAAATTTTTTCCGAATGGTGGTCCTTAATTACAAAAATAATAAATTTCTAATAAGAATTTTCAAGACTCACATAACCAATAAATATACGAACTCCTACCCCACGCTTTTAATGGGTTGTAGAGGTCGTCTCAGCAACACTCATGGCTATAGGCATGGATATTTGGCTATGATTGGCTCATTCGGAATTTATAGTGGCTAAAATTCATGAATATGGCCGGAATAGGGTTTTATATGTGCCTTAACTTCATGTTCAAAGTCGACTAAACACAGCGGTTTCAAAGAGATCTCAAATCAAAACTCGCTGGCTTTTTTGCATGAAAATTTTTGAAATGACGCTGCTTTTAAGGTTTTGCAAAATCGATTGTGTCCAAGTACCATTTTACAATATATAATAATTTTGAAAAATATTAAGCACTTATGCACGCTCAAAGGACTAGAACAAATAATCAAACATAATCAACTTTGACAGGCATGCCATACAAACACAAATAAGCATAGAAATAGCGATCAATCACATCAAAAATATGCATTTCAAAACAAAAGACATCAAATTGCACTAACCATACTCAACCACCCCCCTCCCTAAAAACTTGGCAATCTCCTGATTGTCATAAATATTAAAGAAAATAAGAGTATGGGAGATAAGAAAACATCCCTGAAAATTCGATGGCCGAGTCTCTCTAAAAACGCATGTGTAATTATCCTTCGTCTTAGATCGCGTGACTAGATTGTCCCGAACAAACCTATAAAAATAAACAAAACAAACAAACAAAACATGATTGCAATCAATTGCTATGCGCAAGTGCCCGGTGGCACGTCTTTTTGGATTTGAAACGGCCGGATTGCGGCCAACGTCGTAAATGGCTGGGTTGCAGCTCATCCAAAGGTTGCCGGACTGCGGCTAACTTGGGTCGGATTGCGACCTCGATCGACGAAATCATCGTTATCCCTCATTGTTGTGGTAAGCGGTAGGTTCAGTGATTGATCGTCAACGTTAACGCCTCGAGTGGAATTAGCGGTAAGGCCTTGCGGTAGCGAGCTTCCGCTATATAACCGTTGTCCAGAATAAGCGATTTATCATATTTTATGCACATCAACACACACATAAACGTACCACGGCAATTGACACAATATAAAAAAAAGAAATAAAATAAAAGAAAATAAAACAAAAACTAACTAACGCTTGGGTTGCCTCCCAAGAAGCGCAACATTTAACGTCATATGCTCGACGCAATTACTTGATCAAATTTTAGCTCGTGGTGGGTCCACGAACTCCTTCTTGGTACGACCACGATTCTTCATATAATCCTTGAAATAAGGCTTGAGTCGATGCTTGTGGACTTGGAATCCCATGTTTGCACTCTCATCGTAAATTGTGGCGACTCCATACTCATCCAACTCCTTTATTAAAAACGGTCCACTCCATGAAACTTCAAAATTGGTTGGATCAAACTTACGGTCGGAATTATACAGCACTAGTTGACCAACCTTGAACTTCTCGTTAAAAACTTCATTCGAATTCTTCTTCTTTGCTGTCCAATCCTTGCTATTAGCCTCGCCCATTTTCTTCGTACGTTTAAAATTCTTGTAGGGGTGGAGGGAAACACATCTTGAATAATTATGCGGTAGCTTCATCTCTTCTCTAGGCTCAAACTTCGAACGATCTCGTTGTGGTCTCAACTCTACTTTTGGCTCGTTTTGAGGCACGTCAAACCGCATGGGCACTCCATCATCTAATGCCTCTACATTATCAAACTCTTCAATCATGCCGATGCTCAAGAGTTCATTCACGCAAGAATCTACTAAATCAACAGTAGAACAATCGTTCTTAACAAACGATGCAGGACTCTTGTGAAAATCTTGAAGTGAAAACATCACCGTTTCGCCCAATACGGACATAGTCACCCTCCCCTCGTTTACATCGATCACCGTGCGCGTTGTAGACATGAATGGACGTCCTAATAAAATTGCATGCTCTCGATTCTCGCTTTGTACATTACCAACGTCCATAGTGACAAAATCGACCGGAACTACTAGCTTGTCTACTTGTACTAAGACATCCTCCACAATCCCCAAAGGTAGCCATATCGTTCTATCCGCCAATTGTAATTTCATCGTGGTCGGCTTCAGCGGTCCTAGGCCAAATTCCTTGTAAATCGAATGGGGCATCAAATTTATGCTAGGGCCAAGATCGAGCATCCCTCTTGCCGTTTGTCCATTCCCGAGAGAGATAGTTATGCAAAAACTCCCGGGATCCTTCTCTTTGGGTGGCAATATTTTCTTAAATAAATCTCCAACTTCTCTTATCAAATCCACGGGTTGACTCGTAGCCAAACGCCTTTCCCTTGATGCTAGATCCTTGAAAAACTTCACAAATGCTGGCATTGTCTTTATCACCTCTATCAGGGGGAGGTTAATATTAACATTCTTCAGTAAATTGTATAGCTCCATGAATTTTTTATTTTCCTTTGCTGGATGTAGGCGACTTGGGAAGGGAACGTGATCATAAATGGTCAACTTCTGCGGGGGTGCATTTAAAGAATCGGCAGGGTCTTCAGTTGCTGTCGAGTTCTTTTTCTTCACTGCTCCCGGAGGTTGGGTCTCGGTCTCTTTCTTGTCTCCCTCCTTTCCTAACTCGATGCAGTTATCCACTTCTTTCCCGCTTCTCAGCACATGAATAGCTGAGGCTTGTTCTGTTTGGCTTGGAAGAGTATTTTTCTCCTTCTTCAATAATGCCATGTCAGTTGCCAATTGTCCTACCATTATCTCCAATCTTCTTAGTCCTGAAGAATTTTCAAGAGTGCTTTTGGCCATTTCAGCCATCATCGTTCTCAATTCTTTCATATCGTCTCGAACTCCCTTCATTTCCTCCTGAACATGTGTGAGGCCGTCTCGGTTCCGAATAGTTTCGGCAACTTGGTTTTGTTGCCAGACTAAAAGTTGATCAGTCGACTGAACTGTAGCAGGTGTTTGCATGTGTGGTGGTCTCTGCCCCGAATGTTGTTGATTCGAATAGTGCTGGATGGCGTTGACGTCCCCTCGTTGTTCGTTGTTGAACGGGCACATATCGGCTAAATGTTCGGGGGATCCGCATTGGTGACACATCGCATTAGTCTTCTTCGAAGAGGCCTTGCTTGCCCGCTCGGCCTTCCAAGCTGCCAATTTCTCCTCAAATATCTCTTCGCACTTTGCTTTGACTAATTTGCCATCATCTAAGTCAGGATCAGGGATGGAAATCTCATTAACTTTCAATTTACAAGGCCGAGAGTTGGTTTCTCTAGATTTTTCACTCAGTTTCTCCAATATTCATTTTGCCTCGCGGGCCATTAAATCATCTCCTCCTGCTGCTATTTCAACTTGGCTTTTCCCCATGGGCGACAAACCATCAAAGAAAAACTGATTAATTATCTTGGGGGAATAGCTATGATGGGGTCATGCTTGTAAAAGTGATTTGTAACGCTCCCATGTTTCATGAYATAATTCTCCCTCCACTTGTTCGAAGTTAGCAATCTGCCTCCGAATTTGCCCCGTTGTTTGTGCCGAATAATAATGATTTAAGAACTTCTCGCTTATCATCTCCCAATCAGTTATTGACCTTGGTTCTAAGGACAGTAACCATGTCTTCGCCTTGTCTTTCATACTATAAGGGAAACAAATCATTTGCATCTCCTCCCGGTTTAGGCCATGATCTACAAATCTGCCTACTTCATCGATAAAGTAGTTCAAAAACGCTAAAGGGTCTTCGTGGGCATTTCCYTGAAAAGTCGGAAGTAAATTAATTTGATGCGGTTTAATCTCTACTTCCCTCGCAGTTGGTCCAAGAACAATAGCAGACCCATAAAGCACAACCTTCGGGCGTGCCAAATCTCGTTGTCGAGGCGCTCGATCTCCCCTTGGTTCCCTAACTCGGTCGTTAGCTCTCTCATAGTGGTCGTCATGCGCGTAATGGTGCTCGCGCTCGTATCTCCTTCCAAAATTATTTTGCTCGTAACCAAGATCTTGATTCTCCAACCAATCATTCACGTGCCCTTGATTGTTAGCATACGCGTTATGCTGCAAAAAATCTTCGTTCCTAATTGCCACGTTCTCGATGTTGTGTTGGCGAATAGCATTGTTGTTCATCTCTTCGTTGTGCCTCATATCCGCCATGTTGGGTTGGTGGCCGATTACGTTTTGCTGCTGGTCGTCTCCCTCGTTTCTCCCCGCATCTTGTCTTGCAATAATGGGGCGTGGTGGTGATCTCGGTGGTGAATCTCCATTTCGAATTGGATTTGCTTCTAACATAATGTCGGAAACTTGATCAAAAGCGAAATCAGTTGCTGTTGAGGAATCGTCCTCGGGAATAAAAACGGGTCTTGGTCTCGGTGGATTTGAACGGTGGATGTTGTCAATGAATGGTACAAGGTCGCGTTGAAGTGATCGCCTTCCTTGCATAAACTCAACAATACATCAACGTACCAAATGGCAAAGACCAAGTAAAAAAAATAAAAATAAACTAATAAATCAAAAAGAAAATAAAACGAAAAACATCTTTAATTCCTACTCGTTGCTTCCCGGCAACTTGACTCGAGTCGTATCTCTCGAGGAAACAACTGTTCGGTCTTTCGGATGTTTTTCTCAATTTAGACTAAAATAAAATACATATACATTTGGGGTTTTAAAAAGATTGAATTGATCATTATGAACTAAAGCAATAATTAAACTAAAACTAATTAAACTAATTATTCTAACTAGATTATCAACTACGAGCAATAATTTAAACTATGAACAAATAAATCAATGCAACGAATCTAAAGCATAAATATAATAACTACCCTTAAGCAATCGCATCATACGAATCCAAGAACGAATAATTAAGCATAAATCAACTCGCATAAATAAACTAATTTAACCAATATCCAATATTCAAGCATAAAACGATTAAACTAATTAAACTAGAATTAACTAAGAGATTAACTAAGAATTAAACTAACAATTAAACTAGAAATTAACTACTAAATTAACTAAGAGTTTAGAAAACTTATTGGAACTACTGAAAGCATTAAAAAGCTCCAGCTATTCCGGAGTTTCACGTTGATCTTGGGCGAAGATTGAATCCCGAACGCGATTTCGATGTTTTGGACGCGTTGTTCTTCGATCCTTGATCTCTGTCTTCAAATCTCGTTATGAGATGTGGGATTATTGTTATTGTAAGCTAAGAAACCCTAGGTGGTCCTGTGTTCTCTCAAAAATCCGAAATAAGGAGGGTTTATATAGATATTGCAAGTCTTGGCGCACAAGAAACCCTAAAATCCGAATTATGGGCCGTCGCGTCGACGGTGCGTCGACTGACGCGTGCTGGTGCTCGGCGTCGGTGCTGCGCGTCGGTGTGCAGGTGCGTCGACGGGTGCGTCGACATCGACGCTTCAGCAAGTGCATCGACTTTGCGTCGACATGGTGCGTCGACATCGACGCTTCAGCAAGTAGCGTCGACAGTGCGTCGACGCTGCGTCGACTGATGCAGATCATGGCGTCTGTGCGTCGACGGTCGCGTCAGTCGACGCGACTGCGCGTCTGTCTGTCTCTCTCTATCTTTTGCTACTCGTTTCACCGGAAAGCTTGTTCTCCTATTCTTGAACATCGAACTTCGTCTATTACGCGTTTAACTCTTCCGGTTACTTAGCTGTAAGGTGAAAAACAACGAAATATCACCTATTTGCATCAATTACGATCAAAATACGGTAAAATAAGTTGGAATTATAAAAATACGGAATTATGCTTAAATCGTCCAACTTATACCAAAAACAAATAGAAAAACGTACTAAAATACTAATAAAAATAAGGACAAATCTACTCTAATCAGGTGTTAGTTCGTCTTAGGATTTTAAGTTCTTGCATGATTTCTTGTGATGATTTGAGTAGCGTGTGTACTATATTTGCTTGGAACCTTGGCGAAGTGACACGGTTTTGATTATTTGGTTAAGAAGTTTAGATTGTCGATCGGATTTAGTGTACTTAGGGAATTTGACTTGTTGGGAACTTTGTTCGGCTTTAGCTTCGTGCTATCCTTGTGCTCAATTCTGAACTAGTGCCTCAACTAGCCTTGTTATCGAATACTCTCTATAGGATTTTACTTTGTATTTTGGAGTCGTCAATTACTCCATGTGCTCGATCGGAAATAAATGTAAGTTGCTAGTAGCAACAAGTGATCGGAGCCATTGATGAATAAACAAGGATACATTATAAATCCTTGAAGTGCTTACGCAATAAATGTGCAATTCTTACACTTTTTACTTTCCATTTTAGACTTTGTGTGTAAAGAGAGTTGTAGATAATCGAGGCTAGTAGGGAGCCGATTAATGGTTCGAGCGTGGATAGACCTTAGCCGGGGCAAGGACGAGGGGACCGACTTGGAGGTTTACCTAGTACTTTTAGGTTTCGGAAGTCGATCTAAACTTTCTTAGTCAACGCATCATAATCGTCCTTTTAGCCAGTCTAACAACCATTGTAGTATACGACGCCTCGAATTAGGTTGGTGCATTAGTTTATTGTCCGGGGGTAGTTTTGTAATTCTAGATTAGTTCTGCTTGAGGACAAGCAATCATTCTAAGTGTGGGGTGGTTGATTTGTATCTTTTTGTACGTTATTTTTGTTACCTTTTTGTGTCGCATTTGCATGTGTATTGCTTGCATTTATGGGAATTAGGATTCATTTTGGCCGATTTTATTAGTTTTAGGTTTTTGTAACTTTTGTGCGGTTTTTATTGGATTTTTGTTTATTTCTACTCATTTTTGTCTTTATGGCCGTAGGATGACCGAAGCGGTCTCGTGCACGCTCAGGACATCCCGTTCGACTCGGATTAGAATGAGCAAGCAAGGAAACACAGTGTGAACGAGGAGCGACAGTCGGCAGGTGTTTAGAGCGGAAACGAGAAAATGAGTCGGAGCTGCCTGTCAGTAGATCGACTGAAAGGACAGTCGATCGACTGGATCTCAGTCGATCGACTAAACTTTCTTTCGATCGACTAAAGATCATTCGGTCGACCGATCCTCGTGGAAATCGACTGCTCGGCAGTGTGTTTTGTGATTTTTGGGCATAGCAGTCGATCGACAGCTTTCATTCGATCGACAGCTTTCATTCGATCGACTGGCAGTCGATTGACTGGTTCTCAGTCGATCGACTGACACGCAGATTTTTGACCCGTTTTGATGTTTTTGCCGCTGCATTTTTGTATCAAAAAGCTAGCACTTTCTCTCACCTACCTTATCCTCTCTTGGCTAATTTTGAACCCCATTCAATCCCTTCCAAGCTTATTCTCACTATTCTATTGCAAACCCTAGATATAATCCTTAGTTAGTTAGTTTAATTTATCTTAGTTAATTAGTTAGTTAGTAGTTATTCATAAGTGTTGGAGAAGGTGACATCTCTCTCATTTGTGGATTTTATTTTATGAAGTTGCTCTTGGTGTTTTGAAGATTGTAAGCCACATTTGAAGCTTTTTGTTGGAATGCAATATTGGTAGTATTTTTTCTTGTTCTTCATATTGAGTTGTTATTGTGTTGTTGTATTTGATCTTGTGTTGGTTTTTAGATAGTAGTTGTGTTGTTGCCTTGCTTTTCAAATTTCTATTTCAACATTTGAGCTTGTTCTTCTTCTTCCTTAGAAACTCCATTGAAGCTTGCTAGTTGAAGCTTTTTACTTCTTTTGGTTAGACATTTTCTTAGCCTTTAAAAGATTTATGAATCTTTCCTTTTTGAAACATTTGACTTTTACCTATTAAATGCATTTGACTTCTTTTGAATTTAAGTTTGACTTTCCCTCCTTTTTAGTTTTTAAATTTACAAGCTTCTTAGTTAATAGTTTTAATTTAATTAAAGTTGTTAATTAAGTTTAATTTGTGTCATTAAGTCTAATTATTTCCAAGCAAGTTTTAAATTCCTTTCTCCTTGCCTCAATGTTTTTCAAGCTCTCTTTTCAATTCAAGTTTAATGATTAAAACTCAAAACCAAACCAATGATTAATGCTTTCTTAGATGAGATTAGTTTAATTTAGATTAACAAGAGATTAATTAAAAACACTTATCGCCGATTATATCTATCCTCGAGAGACACGACTCGGGAAAACTTACCGCTCTACAATCGACTCCGTACTATTGCGGAGAAGATTTCTTAGAGTGCTAAGAATTCTTCGATCATCTATAAAAAGTAAAAGAGAAATACGAATAGTATTAAAAGGACAACAACGTTACAAAATACAAAATAAGGAAATACGGGATAAAATACGACTAAAGCCCACACGACAAGACACAAAAATATACAAAAACCTCACACAAATATGTATAAATCAATCACCACAATCATCAATCTAAGATTACCACAACTAGTAAATAGATTACCACAAGCAGTACACTACAAAAAAATAGCGTTTTACCGAGGAGAAAATCCCTCGGTAGTCAATTTACCGAGGGCAATACCGAAAGATCTGTCCCCATGGGGAAACCCTCATCGGTAAAAATTTTCGAGGGATTTACCGAAGGTGTATTTCTTTGGTAATTTACGGGGCCCAAGATTTGTCTGCCCTCGGAAAAATCAAAAGCGACCTACCCTCAAAAAAACCGAGGGCGTGTCCCCTCGAAACACCAAAGGGGCGGGTCCCCTCGGAAAATATTAAAAAATAATATTTTCAGAAAAAGGAAAAACCCAATGGGGTTTTGCTCTCGGTTTTTCTGAGGGGACACGCCCTCACTTTTTTCCGAGGGGAATTATCCCCTCGGTTTTTCCTTTTTTTAGTATTTTTAATTATTAATTTTGATACCTTTATTTTATTAAAATACCCCAAGAATTTTTTTTAAAAAAAACCATTAATAAACAGACAAATAAATAAATTAATTAATATATAAATATCTGAAAGTTTACAATTATTAAATTTCTTCAACAAAAGTGTTTAGTAAAAAAGTTTATAAAAATATAAAACAGTCCTATGGCGAGAGAGGCTGCGGCGGGTACTGCGGTAATCGAGCTAACAGCTCGGTCATTTGCACGTTTACCTGCGCCTAAAATTGCTGCTATTGCTCACGTGGTAGCTCAGACTCGTTGTATCGCTACTCCATCGCCTGCTGAGCTCTTTCTCGTGGCTTATAACTCCTCTCTCTACGCCTGGAGCTGCGCCTTGAG
The DNA here is from genome assembly GCA_014905375.1 of Phtheirospermum japonicum. Taxonomy (NCBI): domain Eukaryota; kingdom Viridiplantae; phylum Streptophyta; class Magnoliopsida; order Lamiales; family Orobanchaceae; genus Phtheirospermum; species Phtheirospermum japonicum. The sequence goes on from BMAC01000080.1 coordinate 1,811,258, forward strand.
CTCCCTCAAGCGATTCCTATCCTGCTGGGAGGAGGAGGAGGAAGAAGAACAGTTGCCTCGAAAACCCTTCATAGCAGTCACCAACTTCCCAAATAAGCCGGTTCCGTAATGTCGGCTCTTACCCGACCCAATGATGTCGAGATAAACAAGGTCAGGGTCAACTTTGTTATCCGGATCCTGTGAAGAAGTACATGCCATATCCAAACGTCGCTCGTACTACTTCTGAAATACAACTAGTTAGTGAATTCTACATTAAGACCAAAAAATAAGTTAAATAAAAAGGTGACTCACATTAGTATTATTGGATCTCATATCTATCCACGTGCCATCGTCCTTCTTGTGTGTACATACAAAAACTTGGTACGCAGTGGCTGGCTCACCCGTCTGCCGCTCCTGTATCCAAAAAGAATTATCAAATAATCAACATTAAAATAAAAGAAACAAATAATATATTATGATTTGAAATTACTTATGATATCATAAGAATAATCGATCGTAGATCTAGACCCCCCTGCTTCAACATCCCAGTAGCCGGACCAGCAGGCTCGCTCCTCATGTTGATGCTGCACTGCTCAGACCTCCTCCTGTTCCTGGGATTATCCCACTCAACATTCCAAATCCTATTTGAAATGCATGATAAAATATAAATCATCTGTAATAATAAATAAATTTAATTTAATATGAAAAGCAGACAAAATTATTTACCTCCAGACCGCCTCGTCAACGACTCTCGGTGGCCAACCAGTCTGATCACGATACTGCTTATACTCGTTCAGATGAGGGGTTAATGGAAAATAGTAACTCTTCTTGTATGCGATGCGAGCCTTCTGTCATTTTGCTTTGCCTTGAGAAATGGGTTTGTACCGAGTTTCATTGTAAAATTTGCAGATTGTCAAATCAGAATTGTCTCTCCAGTAGATCATACAATTATTTTTGCAACAATATATCTTCTCAACCGGTAAGCCCATAACCCTTAGCAACTTCTTACTGTTGTAGAATTTATCGGGTACGAGATTGTCTTTCGATACAATCTCTTTTATTAATTCACTCAATTGATCATAACATTTCTGATACATGTGATTCTCTGACTTCAAATTCATGAGACGGTAAACTAAAGACAACTGAGTATGTCCCTCGCACCCCGGATACAATTGTTGATTTCTATTTTTTAGCATGTCGTAAAATCTTTGAGCCTTAGGGTTCGACGACTCTTCCATATCGCCAACCACATCAAAATTGGGACCAGCTGCATCTTGAACCATATTAATGTACGCGTTTGATGATTCTTCAGAAGCGATGTAAGAGAGTCTTCCAGCGTGAAAATCATGATGGCGTCCAGAGTTGGCGCGCTGGCTTTCTCCGTGGTAACTCCATATATAGTAATTCAACTCGAATCCGTGTCTAACAAAGTGGTACTTAACCTCATTGATGTCGAGAAACTTATGATTCCTACATCTACTAAAATTACAAGGACACTTCAGTCTCTCCCCGTCCTCATGGACAGAATGTGCTTGAGCAAACTCAATAAAGCTCTCGACTCTATCCACAAATTATGAGGATAAAAAGTCGTTGACGATTTGTTTGTACATCCAACTACAATCAGAACTCATCCTATCATTATACGATTGTTATATTGATTTATTGAAAAATGGGCAACATGAGGGTGGCTAGAAAATGATTGAATATTCGGTATGGGCCATATCCCATTCAAAAACGTGATTTTCCAGTAATACAGCGTCTTAGTATATGAGTTTTTGTTGACTAAAAATTTTGGCAGCATCTCCCTTTAGTTCTCTAAGTGCACATATGTTGCAGTGTACCCGAGAACAAAAGAGAGCAATTGAACCAAAAATTTTATAAACAACAAAAAAAAACATATATCTAAGATAAGCCATATTACAATAAAGCTCTCAATCTGTCCAAATAAGTGGACAATTCGGGTCTTAGTGTCAAATTCTCTCTTCGATACAAAATATCAAACGAGTCTAAGGTATATTGTTTGAGTGTAGAAAGAAAGATTATATTGTGGATCAAAATTATTTTAAACCCCATTTTTGGAGGGACGAAACCTCATGGCCGGCAGCGTAAACAACGTCATCACAGACGTATACAACAATCAATAAATCACACAATGTAACAATATCTACAAAATAATATATATATATATATATATATATGTGTGTGTGTGTGTGTGTGTGTGTGTGTGTGTGTGTGTGTGTGTGTGTGTGTGTGTGTTCAACACAATATCCACGTATCGATCACCACGGTATTTCAATACCACCGTCACCAATAATTTAAAATATTTTAAAACTACCATCATTTATTAAAATAATTTTGAAAACCGTTATTGTAGAGAAAATAAATCTCCCAGCCAGCACCGCACACCACGTCATCACCAACGTCTTCCCAACTAATCACAACATCAATCAATCACAATTAAACCATAACAACAAATCATAACATACATTAAATTAATATAAACCGATCACCACGGCATTTAAAAACCACCATCGCATACACTTTAAAAGATAATTACATAATTGAACCCTCAATGAACATTAACGAACCTTAACTCCATAATCGAACCCTAATTGAAACTAATGAACCCTAATTATATAATTATCCTTAAATTCACCCCTAGTTATATAAGTATTCGTAAATTAAACCTAATTACATAATTATCCCTAGATTAAACCCTAATTATATAATTATTCATAAATTAAACCTCAATTATATAATTATTCCTAAATTAAACCCTAATTATATAATTATTCATAAATTAAATCTTAATTACATAATTATTCCTAAATTAAGCTCTAATTATATAATTATTCATAAATTCAACCCTAATTATACAACAATCCCTAAAATCAACCCTAATTAAATCATTAATTCTAACTAAATCAAAAAACACAAATTAATTCATAAAAATATAATAAATAAATTTCAGGAAAAGAAAATTGGCGGCTGGCGGCGACTTGGCTACTGACACATGGCGGCGACGGCGGGCGAACTGCTGGCGACGCGTCTCGGTAGCAGCTCAGAATGACGACTTGGTGATTGGCGACTGGCGGCTGGACTGTGGGCTTGGCGTCTCGGAACGGCCAGGCGCTTGGCGGCGACGGTGGGCGGAATGGCGGGTAAAATGACTTATTATTTCTTTTAAATTTTTTTTTCTTCACAGAGTGAAGCAGCGGGCATCTTCCCCTTCGGAACTCCCGAAGGGATCTATTTTTCTTTGCGAATCTCCGAGGGGAATTAGTTCCCTTCAATAATTTCTCGAGGGGATACGATCCCTTGGTTTTTTTAAATTAAAAAAAATTGAAAATATAGAAAATATATATTTTACCGATCAATTACAAATTCTCGTGGTTCTATAACAACGAAACAAATCTCGTGGAACTTTTACAAAACCACGACGCTTTGTTTCTTTGCTTTTTCAACCTAAACAAGTTGATCGATCGATCGTTTCTTGGTTGTTGGTCGAACACGACACGTGTAATAACGCACATGCTCGGCGATATTTTTCTTGTGAGACCAGGTCAAAACCACCCACATACCTAGAATGATAGGATATGTTTTATTTTTACGCTTTTTTTATTTTTTCTATTTTTTTTCGAATTTTTATTTAAAATTAAAAATAAATTAAAAATAATAGAAAAGGCGTATTTACCGATCAATTACCGATTCTTGTGGTTCTATAACAACGAAACACACCCTCATGGCACCTTCACAAAATCACGACACTTCGTTGCTTTGCGTTTCCAACCTAACAAGTTGATCGATCGATCGTATC
>BMAC01000080.1:1815078-1869692 GCA_014905375.1 Phtheirospermum japonicum
TTTGAGAAGCTCCTCGATCAACTCTATCCTGATGGGTAAAGCATTACCAGAAACATTATTAATACAGTAATTAATGGCAACTCTCTGTACCAGTTCTGTCTCTTATACACATCTAGATGTGTATAAGAGACAGGTGTGTGTGTGTGTGTGTGTTCAACACAATATCCACGTATCGAAGATGTGTATAAGAGACAGGTGTGTGTGTGTGTGTTCAACACAATATCCACGTATCGATCACCACGGTATTTCAATACCACCGTCACCAATAATTTAAAATATTTTAAAACTACCATCATTTATTAAAATAATTTTGAAAACCGTTATTGTAGAGAAAATAAATCTCCCAGCCAGCACCGCACACCACGTCATCACCAACGTCTTCCCAACTAATCACAACATCAATCAATCACAATTAAACCATAACAACAAATCATAACATACATTAAATTAATATAAACCGATCACCACGGCATTTAAAAACCACCATCGCATACACTTTAAAAGATAATTACATAATTGAACCCTCAATGAACATTAACGAACCTTAACTCCATAATCGAACCCTAATTGAACTAATGAACCCTAATTATATAATTATCCTTAAATTCACCCCTAGTTATATAAGTATTCGTAAATTAAACCTAATTACATAATTATCCCTAGATTAAACCCTAATTATATAATTATTCATAAATTAAACCTCAATTATATAATTATTCCTAAATTAAACCCTAATTATATAATTATTCATAAATTAAATCTTAATTACATAATTATTCCTAAATTAAGCTCTAATTATATAATTATTCATAAATTCAACCCTAATTATACAACAATCCCTAAAATCAACCCTAATTAAATCATTAATTCTAACTAAATCAAAAAACACAAATTAATTCATAAAAATATAATAAATAATTTCAGGAAAAGAAAATTGGCGGCTGGCGGCGACTTGGCTACTGACACATGGCGGCGACGGCGGGCGAACTGCTGGCGACGCGTCTCGGTAGCAGCTCAGAATGACGACTTGGTGATTGGCGACTGGCGGCTGGACTGTGGGCTTGGCGTCTCGGAACGGCCAGGCGCTTGGCGGCGACGGTGGGCGGAATGGCGGGTAAAATGACTTATTATTTCTTTTAAATTTTTTTTTCTTCACAGAGTGAAGCAGCGGGCATCTTCCCCTTCGGAACTCCCGAAGGGATCTATTTTTCTTTGCGAATCTCCGAGGGGAATTAGTTCCCTTCAATAATTTCTCGAGGGGAATACGATCCCCTTGGTTTTTTTAAATTAAAAAAAATTGAAAATATAGAAAATATATATTTACCGATCAATTACAAATTCTCGTGGTTCTATAACAACGAAACAAATCTCGTGGAACTTTTACAAAACCACGACGCTTTGTTTCTTTGCTTTTTCAACCTAACAAGTTGATCGATCGATCGTTTCTTGGTTGTTGGTCGAACACGACACGTGTATATACGCACATGCTCGGCGATATTTTTCTTGTGAGACCAGGTCAAAACTACACCACATACCTAGAATGATAGGATATGTTTTATTTTTACGCCTTTTTTATTTTTTCTATTTTTTTTCGAATTTTTATTTAAAATTCAAAAATAAATTAAAAATAATAGAAAAGACGTATTTACCGATCAATTACCGATTCTTGTGGTTCTATAACAACGAAACACACCTCATGGCACCTTCACAAAATCACGACACTTCGTTGCTTTGCGTTTCCAACCTAACAAGTTGATCGATCGATCGTATCTTGATTGTTGGTCGAATTACACGGCACGTGTAAATACGCAAATGCTCCGTGATATTTTTCTATCGAAACCGGGTCAAAACTACCCCCACGTGCCTAAAACGATAGGATATAATTTATTTTACGTTTTTTGTATTTATTTCTATTTTTTTCGAATTTTTATTAAATTTCAAAGAAACCGAGGGGAGCTAATTCCCCTCGAAAATCCCCGAATGTATCTATTTCCCTTTGGAAATTCTGAGGGGAATTAAATTCTTTCGGTAATTTTCCGAGGGAATACGATCCCCTCGGTTTTTTAAATAAAACAATCGAAAAAAATAGAAAAGGCGTATCTATCGATCAATTACCAATTCTCATGGTTCTATACCAACGAAACACAACTCGTGGAACCTTCACAAAGTCACAACGCTTCGTTACTTTGCTTCTCCAACCTAAAAAGTTGATCAATCGATCGTATTTTGGTTGTTGGTCGAATTACACGACACATGTAAATACGCACATGCTCAGTGATATTCTTCTAGCGAGACTAGGTTAAAACCACCCCACGTACCCAAAATGATAGGATATGGTTTATTTTTACGCTTTTTGTATTTTTTGTTCTATCTTTTTTTTTAGTTTTTATTTAAAATTAAAAAACAAATCAAAAAAACAAAAAATGCGTATTTACCGATCAATTACCAGTTCTCGTGTTTCTATAACAACGAAACACACCTCGTGGAACCTTTACAAAATCACGAAACTTCGTTGCTTTGCGTTTTCAACCTAAAAAGTTGATCGATCGATCGAATGATCGTATCTTGGTTGTAGGTCGAATTACACGACACGTGTAAATACGCACATGCTGGTGATATTTTTCTATTGAAACCGGGTCAAAACACTCCAACGTGCCTAAAATGATAGTATATGATTTATTTACACTTTTTGTATTTTTTTTCTTTTTTATTTTTTGAATTTTTATTAAATTTTGACGAAATCGAGGGGAATACGATCCCTCAGATTTTTTGAATTAAAAGAAAATAAAAATAAATTAAAAAAAATAAAAATTATGCTATTTTCACAATTGTTTAATAACTATAATAATTTAATAAAAGAGATTAGGCAAAAGGTAAGAAAAGTGATCATTTTCCCTCAATTAATGTAAGTGCAATGTTTGTGAACTGTCTATGAGTTCCCAACGCCGTCATTAATTATGTTATTTCTCACTTGATCGTGACCTTGAACATTTCTCCCCTTATGGGTCATTAATTATAGTTGTCCTACTTTTCTTGTACTTGTAAGCAAAGTATATTCTTTTTTTAGAAAACAAAAACAAGTTAGAAAAAAAAAGTAAAAATCTAGGCTCTATAACCATGGAAGAAAAACGAAAGCAGGGTATTGGAGCCTGTTGAACAATAATCTGAAAATGTTGGTGTCAAAATAACACTCAAGTGTAATAATGTCTCTCTCTCTTGATCTCTATCGCCCTCATTTCTCTATGTAGTTAAATTGTACTACTTACGTACTTTTAATTAATTAATATCGAATTTCTTGAATTGTTACTATTGGTCGATTTACACGTGCCTAAAATGATAGGATATGCTTTATTTTTACGATTTTTTTTTATTTTTTTAAAATTTCAAAGAAACCAGAGGGAGAAATTCCCGAAAGGAAAAACATCCCTTCGGTAATTTTCGAGGGGAACTTGTTCCCTTCAGTAATTTCCGAGGGGATATTGGTCCCTTCGGTGTTTGCGAGGGGTAAGTTCCTTCGGTAATGATACCCTCGAAAAGCCTTCGATATTACTCCCGATAATTATGGCGGCAAACATTGACACCATTTTTTCGAATGACTTACCGAAGGTACGAACCTTTGGTAATCATTTCGGTAAAATGTACCTTCGGTAATGCCCTCAGAAATTCCGAGGGCAATTTTTCCCTAGGCGTTTCCCTCGGTAAAATACTATTTTTTCTAGTAGTGGTAATCATATTATCCCAATAATAAGATTACTACAACTAGTAAATAGATTAGAACAAGCACTAATCATATTATCTCAGTAATAAAATTACCACAACCATTAATCTAAGATTACTGCAACTAGTAATAGTGTACCACAAATAGTAATAATATTATCCTATTAAAAATATTACCATAGTTGATAATCTAAGATTACCACAACCGATAATAAAACTAGTACAATCAATAATACTAATATTATCGCATACAATATTACATAAGAATACCACAACCAATAACAAAAATTACTATAATCAATAATACATTACCCAACTAACAATCAAATTATCACACGCAATAATAATACTACCATATCCAGTAATACTACCGTCTATCATATCAAAAAATGACAACAAATCAGCTGTTGAAATCTAAAATATTATTTATAATGTGCTAAAATACAACTTGAAAAATATGCGTCTCATAATACACATTATATCATGGGCGATTCAAATCAAAAATTGTAGAAATTATAAACCCAAGAAAGATTCAATTTACATCATTAGAAAACACATACCCATATTTATGTGCTTACAATTCCCTCAAAAAAAATATTTACATATTTACCAATATTTTATCCATGTTTAATTTACAGTACTGTAAAAGCACATATTGAGCGCTTGTCTCAAAGTAATTTGTCCATCGATCTTGTATACATGTTATAAATAACTAGTTTCTTTAAATCCGTGCGATGCACGGGATATAAAGTTATAAAATAGAAATACAATATTTTGATAGAATTAGAAATTAATAAATTATAACATATATAAACTGAATCAACGCTATAAATGAGCGTTAAAACTATATATTAGTAATACATATTTGTACACAACATTATTGATCATGTGCTGTTTTGTTTCTATTATTTTAGAGATTTATAAATCTTTCGTGTCGTCGTCACCGCACACTAATATCTTCAAATCATTTTGATTGTAGACGCGTGAAACAATAATATATAGTTGGTCATGACTGGATATGAAATTCTTCGGGTAAATGCGACGTTGGAAAAGGCCTGATCTTCGCGCTTGTTTTTCGCTCAATAATCATATTTTTATTTGGTTTATGTGGACCTATAAGGTTTATGCCACAACATAAGTTAAGTCTAGTAAAATAATATAAAAACTAAGATACACATATATGACGTATTGATATGTGTGGTGTATGTATGTATATACACAAATACACATACACATACACAAACGTATAATCAATAAGTTATACATAAAATAAAATGTGGAGGCTAAAAAAAATGTGTTATAAACTTTACACATACAATATAGTATATTGGTTATTAAAAAACATGAAATACCCTTCTTTAGGTGTCACCTACTAAGAAAATTATTGCCATTAAAGAAAATATAGAAGAATTTTGGGCAATACTTAAAATAATTAGAAATGTGTCCCTTGAGAAAGACAAAAGAATAAAGGACCATTTAAGTTCAATGCAATTTAAATAATAAACAAATAATAATAATGATAATGATGATAATAAATGTCAATTTAATAATGATAATGATACTAATTAATGATTAAGATTTATTTTTTTATAAAACTATATATAACAAATGTATCCACACAATTTTGAAAGAAAAATAATAATTAAACTATTTCTCATTTAGTAACCAAAATTTTGATATATTTCAAGTGGGATAGTTTTGACATTTATAGTCATACTATTCCTTTTTCGAATTTGTATTCACAAAATGTTGAGTGATTAAAATATCTTTTTATGCAACCACATAAAAAATTTTAAAAACCTTTTATACTTTTTTTTTAAATGTAGAATTTCAATTTCCTACATATATTCAATAACCAAAAATAAGTTTGGTATATCAGTCTTGTGTAAAGTACCAAAAAACTAATTTGCATCAATCGAAAATAAACAGCATTTAAAATTGCAAGTCTTACACTCTCAGATACCAAAATCTACATACAACAAAAATTACATACAATCTCATATTTGCAAAAAGCTCCATGTCATGTCTAGCGAAAAATTGTGTAGTCATTAGTTATTTGGTACAACTCAAATAACACTAATTTAAATGTCAATGAAATAAAAATAAATGAAATAAATAGTTTAATAAAGAATAAAGGTGGTAAACTGAAATTAGATTAAATTATTTATGTTGGAATTATAGATGTTTTAAAACTAATTGATTTTAGAAATAATCAAGTCTTCAACATTATTGGACAATGTCATCAGTTTGAATACCTTGCAAATTAAAAAAGTTCTCAATTAATACCAATCATCTATCAGATTGAGAAATGGAATATCAAATTCTTTCTATTGATTTTAGAAATAATCAAATTTTCAACATTATTGGATAATGTCATCCGAATTTGGTGTCCCTCTAATAATCCAAAGAAATCAACTCGTGTTGAAATGTCAACCATTGTGGATGTAGTATTTAATTTTTTTTAAAAGAAGCATTTGAAAAGTCAACAATTAATCCACAGAAATCACACACATGCAATTTTAAACCGTGTTGAAATGTCAACAATTGTGGTTGTGGTATTTAATTTTTTTTTAAAGTATTTGAAAAGTCAACAATTAATTCACAGAAATCACACGCATGCAAGTTTAACCCGTGTTGAAAGTTTAACCCTTGAAAAGTCAACCATTGTGGTTGTGTTTTTATTTTTATTAAAGCAATTGAAAAGTCAACAAAAGTGGCTTTGCGTCAAAAAAGTTTCTTTTTGGGAAAAGAAAGAAGCGGGAGACAAAACAATTGCCTCATATAGCCAGTACTGTTCTCTGTTCTAAAAATCGCCGTAGGCGCCTGCCTAGGCCCACCAATCCGCCTACGATTTTCAAAAATCGGCCAAAGAAATCGCCGGGCGCCCCAGGCGCTGCCTAGGCGCACTCGGCGCCCAAGCCAGTTTTTTTTAAAAAAAAAAAATTATGGCCTGAAACGACGTCGTTTTTGAGCCTATTTTTCTGATTATTTTGATTTTGTAATATATGTTATGATATTTTTATTTGACTAATGAACTTATGGATCTATGTTGTTTTGAACTTTGAATCGAACAATAGTTTTAAACTTGTGAATTGTAACTTGTGATTATTACTTTTAGTTTTGAATTGTCATATACTTTATTGTGTAGCAGGTAGTATGTTGAAATATTAAATGGTTGGATATAATGTTGTAAATCGTGATATTTATTTACAAATTCTAGGCCCCGCCTAGACGCTGGCCTGACGGCTAGTAATTTTTAGAACATTGGTATTGTTATTATATATATAGATACTTGCAATGAAACATGCGCTTAGTTTCAAAATTGTATGTATTTAATGTTTAATAAATCCCACAAAAATTTAATTTCCAATAATTTAGCTTTTACGATAAACAAGGGAATGTTGGTAAGTTCACGCTAAAAATATTATTAATATTAGAACATTTTAAAGGGAATATTGGACTAAATATATGGGACGGGGGGAGTAGAAACTTACCGTCAATATCGCACCATAATAGCCCACTCGTACTCTGAGTATTCTGGAGCTACGACAACCACCACACTTGAAGACGCCGTTTTTCCCTTGTTGTAGTAGCCTTAAACATCCAAGCGGCCTTTTCCGCCGAGCGACGTCCACTGGGCCGGCCTCTTTGGGTTATTGCACTTCTTGAAAATTAAGCCACAATTTGAAACTTTACATGAACTCAAACATCAAGCAAGATATAAGATGGGAGCTCCCTCATTTTGACGATGACACACATGTATCTCCTACTAAGGGGGAATTATCTTTCAGAATTTACAACCACACCCTTGGTTTTTTTTAATAACAAATAACTCCTATTACGGGGGAGTTTGTCAAATATTAACAAGAGAAAATAGTTAATTTGGTCCAGTAACTTGGATTACTTTGAGTTGTAGTCCAATTATGATTCTATCGAAAATTGCTACTTATGACATATATGATGCATGGACATTTTATTTTTGACTCGTAGGCGAGTTGGACACTCCATGGACGCGGACACGCGCTCGACACGTGTCAGACGTGTGTCCTTTCCTTATTTTTCTTTTCTTTTTTCCTTTTTTCTATTTCTTTTCTTTTTTCCTTTTTTCTATTGTCAGGAGACACGACGGGAAGCGTGGAGACACAGTCCTAACACGGCGGGACGCGCGGGAACGCCATGATAATATCTTCACTCCATGTTTACAAACTTAAGACACATTTTTTCATTATTTTTTTTTTCATTTTTTTAATTATTATCTTTTTTTTTCGTTTTACTTGAAGTTTTATCTAGTATTGTGAATGAGTTTATAATTATTTTAAATAATTAATTAAAGATGGGAATTATTACAATTTAATATTTATAGGAAATAAATATATTAATAATTATTTATATGTAGTTCGAATCGTGTCATGTCTTATATTTTTTAAATTAAGCGTGTCCCTATATTCGTGTCGTGTCCCGAGTTCGTGCAACTTAGGTTATGACTGATCAGGTTGAAACATGCCCAAAACATGGTTTTCGCAGCAAAAACTGATACTAAAAACATTGAAATCCCCAAATCTTAAATGTTATGAGTCAAATTTTGCGTCAAATGCGTTAATACATTCATGGACTTGAGAGTCTGAGTCCGAGCCCAATCCAGCTAATCTGTATAACAGTTCAAAAGTCCATATGCATACCGACTAAAGACTATTCACAAATTAGCCCAAAATAAAGCTCACTTTACTTCCAAGTAAAACATGAGCCATAAAAATTAAACACATTCACGTTTCAGCATAAACATTTCATAATGCCACAATTTAAACAGGAGCATCTGTATAACCTGTACATCATGACCTGGAAATCAATTCCAAGTAAGATGGTCCCATCGAACCAAAACCCAAATATATATTTCAGTTATACCCTAAGAAATAGGGTTCCCCGGGTGCTTGGGATCGACGATCCACGGGCCTCAGAAAAGTGGCCCACGGAAACAGTGGCCCACCTTGATGTTGAGGCCTAATTTGATTAGTGGCGGCGGCCCACTCTAGCATCCGTTGTTGTAAGTTGTGCTGTGAGATAAATGATGGTGCAGCAGGTCTAAATGCTTGAAGCTGAGGAGATAAAGCTTGACGAATCTCTAGACTGGAATGATGATTATTAACATGACCAGGTCTAAAAGCTTGAAAGTTGCTGATGCCCATAGGAGGTGGTCCCACTGGATGTTGCGGTAATTGTTGATACATGAAACTGGGTGGAAAATCTGCAACAAAATATATTATAATTATTAAAAAAAAAAAAAAAAAAAATTGTTTTTTTCCAAAACTTGCCCTTATTTATTGTTTCCAAGCTTGATGTTTTAATATCTTCCGTGAGTGTTGGAAATTAAAAATAATTGAATATCCCTACATTAAATGAGGATAGATCGGTCATTGTACAAGACTTCATTTTTATTTATTTATTTTTTTGTGAAACCTTCTAAAGTGACAACTATTTCGGGATGGATGGAGTATTTATAAATAACAAATTAATAATATACCTTGCTTAATTCCAGGGAGCCCAGAAGGCTGGAGATCCTCGCATATAAAACTAAAAGCTTTGGCCAATAATTTATTCGTGAATACTTTCTTACGATTCTCGTCGAGTCCATTCTTTTTCGATACATATTCTGCCTCAGCTTCCTGATTTTTCAACTCGTATTTTTTAAGCACTTGAGCGGCCATTTCTTTCATCTCCTTCTCACAATCAAATTTTAGCCGCAATCTCTGTTTGAAGAGAAAAAAACACTGAATAAACAAGGGAAAAAACATAAATAAATTATTATCAAGAAAGAAAATTCAGGCACCGACCATTTCTTCGTGGGTTTTATCCAACTGCTCGGTTTTTCTTTGAATATTTTCCAGTTCAATTTGAAGGGGTTTTGCAAACAACGTTGGAGAATCCCAAGAAGTGATTGGATCGCCCAAACCTGCTCCTAGCTGCAAAAAAGCTTGATTTGGAGACATAACTGCATTATTCTGCATTTCCAAATTTGCCCCTGTACTAGCAGATTCACGTGGAAGCATTCCAATCTCCGGGTTTCTTCCCGAATCATGGCTTTGATTTTCAACTTCGATGACCGTTGATCGATTTTCACTCGGATATACAATGTCTTGCGTATCAACATTGGACTGCAAAGGGTTTACAATGCTATTTTCAATCTGCAGAGTGCCATGATCCTCTACAGCGGGTGCGGGTGCATCTCGGTCTAACAGTTTAGAATTAGACTGCGGAATTGTTACACTGTCAGACTCAGAAGTATTTTGATCTTCCACCAGTATTTCAGTCTCTGCAGCCTCAGTCGTTCGAGATGAGTTTGTTGGGGAATAATGGCATTGACTTTCGACTTCAATGGCCATTGACTTATTTTCGCTCGGAGATACATCAACTGACACGTGTAATAACTGCTGCTCACAGTTCTCAACGGTTTGCGCGTCAATATTAGACTGCGAAGGGGTTACAGTGCCATTTTCTGCCGAATTTGTATCTTCAATCTGCAGGGTACCATGATCTTCCAAATTCGGTGCGGGCGCATCTTGGTCAGGCAGTTTGGAATTGGACTTCGAAGTTGTTACACTGTCAGCGGTTTCTGAAACAGCAACTTCAATATGAAAATTGTTTTGACCATCTTCTACAACTTGTGCACCTCTGTCTTGTAGTTCAGAAGATAAATTTCGGTGAATTTGATCTACTGGCACCTGCATCAAGACTTTAATTGTTACTCATGTGGCAATATTTACAAAGTCTATCGATAAGGTACATATGCTGTAAATTCTAAGAGAACACATTTCGGTGAATCCCAATACTAGAACTGCCCTAATCATCTAGAATCTTAAGATGGTGATTGGATATGTTTTTTACTTTTGAAATTTTGTTTTGGTTAGAAATTGGTGATGATTTCAGGGTTTTTTTTTTCAAGAATGTAGAATTTTGAGAGTGAATGGATATGAGATGGAGATGTAATAATTAAAGTTGGTTTGATATAAAAATAGTAAAATAATGATTGTTATGATTGGTAATTAGAGTTTCGTGAGTGAGTGAGTGAATAGTTAAAGTTATAGAAAATTGTGTTGATGATTAGTGATTTGATGATTTTTTTTTAAATGGTGGGAGTGATTCGTGTGAGAAATATGTGAAAAAAATGAATAGTATAATTTCTCATAAAAATCTCATTTTGGGGGGGGGGGGGAACAATTTAGAAAAAAAAGAAAGAAAAAGGCAAATACTTGTGGGGAAGCTTCTGCTTGCTCTGAAGGCGAAGGAACCTCGTCGTTTAGCTCAACTGATCCCATTTCATCAGGAACTGCTTCTCCGGTAGCAGGCGGTTCCACACATACGATTTCCCCAGTAAACTCTGGTTGAGTAATAATTATCAAATCATTCGGACTTTCAACAGAAGCATTACCGCCTACCTCCTCAGCTGATTGACCAGACCAGCACGCTTTTGCTTCGGCTATCCACTGATCTGCCTTCTCTCTCTCCTCCTTCCTAGCGTCTAACTGTTTCGCTTCAACATCTTTCAACTGTGCGTCCTTTAGAAGATCGTTCGCTTCCATTTCCTTTGCAAATTTACCATCCAACAGCTCAAGATTGGTTGTTCTAGCCGAGCCTTCACAGTATATGCACCGTACAAGGGCAGATGCCAATTTGTGGTCCGTCTCCAGTTTCAGTTTCTTCGCCTTCCAAATTCGGTAAACCTCTTCAATTTCCCGCTTCTGCTTCTGAACGAGCCTTTTCATCCGCTTGTCACACTTTTTCTGTATTTCGTTTATGACATTACAAACACCTTCATTAGCAGGATTTTCGCCAGTCTTCGTTTTTGCTTTTTTCAGATTAACTGAAGAAGAGTTAAGTGGTACGTTTTCGGTGTTCTCTTCAGGTGAGGAGCAATCAATAGTGGTCGGGGAACTATAACGCAGATACATCCGCTTCAGGTCGAGCATCTGTGAATAAACCGACTGCACTTGTTCTTCTGTGCATTGGTAATTTAGATGCTTTTTAGCTAGATTGAGCAATTCGGTTTTATCAGCTTCTTGTTTTGAGATTGATGCAGCAACCCATAACTGCCATAGTCAAGTCAGATTGTTAGGTTGCATATGTTAGCCGATAACCGTGTCAAGTGTGAGATAATTGCATTTGAATGTGACTTTTGCGACATGATACAATATTCACCTACTCGTATTTTCAACCATCAATCACGTACAGTTATAATTTGACTAACGAACATTATTACATCAGCTATTACCATTACACTTTCATATCACAACTACACCATTCACTCTCTCAGTCTCTGACTTTGTAATTTATTAATCACCGATCACACACATATGATATAACTACTTTACTGAAAAACCTTCACTTCAAATTTCATCATCACATTTTCAATTAGACTCTCGGAATTCACTCTTAATTTTCCAAACAACATTTTCACACTATCTCTCCAAATCTAGGAAGGAGCGGAAAAAAACCCAACCTATCATTGTGATATAAATGACATTGGGACAAGGGTGCCCTTTATATTGAACCAAATACGAGCATGCAACATTTAAGAGTTGTACACAGACATACAACCTAGAAAAGAATTGTGTTAAAAATAATGCAGATAAAATATTATAAGATAGCCTTGCAGAAAACTCAAAATTCTTCGAATCAATGAATAAGCATGGATGGGTTGTATCTATTTAGATTCCATTTATTCCTGATCAAATTTCATGTTTGATTAGAATTTAGCTCACAGATTCCAATTTATTTTGAATGCCTTTTACCACCACAGTAGGTCACTCTTCAGAAATAGAATTTTTATTTTGAAAGGGAAATATATGAAGGAAAAAGTCTCATCAGTGGAAAAGGAAGAATCGTAATATGATTTGGATAGGGAGAAATTTTCAATTAAATGCGGGCTAAAGAGCACATATCAAGCTTAAGAATAATTTTATCCGCATGCCGTTTATTTGGGGTATTATGTATGTCTAATGATGTATGCCGGCAAAAATACTAACCAGAGACATTTGGAAAGCCTGCATAACTGTTGACGAGTCTCTGCAGATGGGGTGATTCGAGATGACATATTCCAAAAATCTCCCCAGCGTTTGATTTACATCGTCCTGCATTGACATCAGGTGAACAGTAATGTACCAATAAACGCATCGAGTGATCTAATTGAAGCACACTATGACATTACTCTTATAAATTGACACAAAAATGTGATTTTCTATCACTTCTGTAATTAGAATAAGAAATCCTGAAGGCACAAAAAAAGAACACCACGAAGTAAAGAAAAAAAAAAATTAAAATTATAAAATACACAAACAGAAATATTTAGCAGAGAACAATAGCCTTCAACATCAATCTTCATGTAAAAGCAAATGGAAAAGCACCAACACAACATACTCTGAACTGGAAATGTTGGTATGCAACTGAACCGTCTGTCAAATGATACCACCCGATATGTTTGAAGAATAAAAAAGGAAAACTGACAGATGTATACCGAAAATTTAAGAATTTGACATAGTCTTTCCGTTTCTTCTTGCAGCGAGTCGTGGAGGCTTTTTTGCTTATCAGATGATGCATTTATTTCTTCATCTCCACATTTATCGACCTCAGGACTCTGACTACTGCTCTGACCAGACATGTCATCTCTGACTCTTAGAGAAGATTGAGATGAACTACTCGCTACGATTCTAGAAGGACCTGCATCACCATCAGAAATTTTTGGTTACTTAGGGAGGGTTTGCAATCAGTAAAAAAAAGTGATTAGCAGCTTCTAGTCGGGAACAAGAACCAAAAAAAAAAAGTTTTTGAGTGTTTGCATGCAAGCTTTTGCTTTAACTTATGCTTCAATCTGGTTTGACTGATAATTCTTTTAGTTTCTATTTGCAAACATTACCAACTTTGGATTCATAACTACTTTCTACATCAGCTACAATACAATCACTTCTAAAAGTAGAAAACTTTCCAATCATTACCTTCCTCTGTAACAGCAACATGAGTCGCCTGATGCTCTTGTACTTCAACTGGAGCTGCGGCTTGATACACATCTTCTACCACCGCAAGTCTAAGTTTCTTTCCCGATTCATCATTCTCCGTGTCTGATTTAACAAGCGATCCGTCCAAGTAATGAACTCTCTTTCGGTTCCTCGGGCTTTGCCTCATTATATGCTTCCACCGTGGACTTCTATTATCCAATAGATTTTTCCAAAAAATATGAGGCTCTTCCACATCTATTAGCTGAGCTTTTGCTTCACCAAGCAACGGTACATCGGCACTATAGCTTCCAACATCCAACTTTACCCTCGAAATGACACGAACCCTTTTACTCATTTCACCACGTCCAGAAAGTATGGATTCAAACTCCTCGGTGATTTCATTTAAAAGCGACTGTCCAGATTTACTGTTTAATTCGGAAGACCTTTCAGAATGATAATCGTCTAATTTGTTGAGTAGATATGAAGCACACCACATGAGCAGAGAGTCGCTTGGGGCCCGACTTGATGAGGCTTGCAAATTGTTATCGAGATTCAGATGTTTCTTTGCGAGGACGAGGGCTCTTTCTTCGACCGTACAGGATGAATATAATCGGAAAACTTTGATCTGGTCGACAGATAAATCGATAGATAACTTTTGCAGTGCTCTAAAATCATTCTCAGGATTCCAGTCACTATTATATATGATAATAACGTCCAACGATGAAATTTTAATAGTCGAGGAACAAGCACTTTTTTCTAATAGCAAAACGAACTGCCCATTTTCCTTCTTGTTGAATCGTTTCACAGCAGCTAGCTTCGAGGTAGGGGAACACCTAGCTTCAACACGTTCATACGAGTTTTGACCAAATTTTTGTGCCAGAAAATCGTCCATTATATCAGCAGCTGAAAACCCTCCTGATCCAACTGACTGCCGTAGAAATTGTAAAAAAACAATCAATTGTATAAACCAAGAAAATGAAAGTAGTGACTAAACAAAAATTTCACTCATTTGATATACCTGAAAGAGTACAAGTACTTGTAACCCTCGAGCCTTAACCTGTGTAAGCATCATTTCAAGAAGTTGTAGTTTGCTACTTGCTTTTATCCCTACGTTCAAAAGCTCAGCAGCAGGACGCCTCTCTGCAATCATGCGTTCTTGTATGGACGGGTCAACAAGATAAGGGTGGTCACAACACTGTAAGAAAGGCAAGTAATCAGAACTCAAAACTTGCACCAAATAAGTAGAAATTAAGGTCTGTGGATTTTTTCTTCAAGACTTGTGAAAAGTTTTCTCAAAAAAACAAAAAAGTGAAGATGCATATGTTAACGATTCACCAATACTTATACTTGCAAGGGAAAACAGATTCTAGTGCCAATGTACAAGTAAGAATGACCAAAGCAAACCTTTCGCACTGTAAGAAGAATATCCCGGAGAGCCCCAAATTCGTCATTTCTTGAACACGAGCAAAGAAGAGTAGAGTTAGAAATAAGTGTAGCGCAATACTGCTCGAGCTGATGATTTGATATCTGAATGGGAACCCAATACTCGAGGAACTTGGACACTTCGGAAGTGCTTCCGTAAGCAATGAATCGAGATAATCTCTCTTTCAATTTAGCAAGATTATCATTTTTCACGGATCTCAATCCCCTAAGTTTGTTATATTCGTGTTCAGAATCAAGCAATGACAATATATTTAGGTACTCGGACGTTGTATCCTGAAAACGTCAAATAGGGAATTAAAATTTTGGAATTACAGAGAGAATAATTTGAGGCTAACAGAAGTTATTACCTTTATTTGACCACTAAGCAGAAGTATCCTCGAGTCTGTAGTGAGGATCTTAATTTGTTCAAGATCAATTGATTTCCGAGAGTGCTGGTGGTACTCATCAATTACAATAGATTGCCATCTTATGCAACTGAACATGTCTATATCCTGAAATAGTATATTTAGAAGGCATGATAAGGTTAAATAGAAGAACCACCACTGACTGAATCATAAAGTATTAACTATATTACTTGTCCCGTCGCTTCAGATACACGTTGTAACTATATCCTGATGTTAATGACATGAAAAAGCAGGAAACTGCAGTTTCTGCTGGTAACCAGATATAGGGAGTTTCTGAAAATTGCAATCACTTGAATAAAAACCAAATAAATAAACAAATAAATAGCTTTTAGTGTTGTCAAATACCAACTTTGCCTTCTGTTTCTGCAAGTTTAATCAAAAATCTAAAAGCAAGGGAGCATTCTGCTTTTGGTTTGACTTTTAAACACAAATAAGCACTTTTACATCTTATTCACCAGAAAATCCATTCAACTAAATTCAACTTTTGGCTTTTATTTTGCAAGCACTACTAACTTTCAATCATCTACTTAAGCTTATAACTTCTGCTACAATAAATCACTTCTTTTAAAACCACAATTTGTTTTCGCTAACACTTCCATAATTAGGAAGACAACAGTTACCAACTGGAACTATTACAGCACAAGTGAATTAACCCAGTTGCGAAACCATGATATCAAAACAATAGAGCTGAAGCAATCTCCGAACCTCGAAAACAGCTTCTGGGGAAGACAATAGTACTTGAAGCATAACACAACCACCTTCTTCATAAAATTCCGATGCACTAATCCTCTTCCTGGTGTCTGCATTTCCATTATAAACAACAACATCAACAGAAGGTGCCAGTCGTGCAAACTCAGCTTCCCATTGAGATAATGAGTCCGGGGCCGCAATTATTAGGAAAGGGTGACAAATTTCAGCCAAAGATCGAATAAAGAAAACCAGAGTCATTGCTCGATCCTGCATTAGAGTCAATAAGATCCATTTAAACACTAAACTTCAAGATTAATTAAAAAATAAAAGTAGGCAATCTTGAAGGCAGAATGATGCAGCCCAATGCAGATGTGACTCTAAAAGTCATGACATACTAATTCATGTACTATGAAGAAAATATCATTAAAAATGTGAAAAATCAACACGGTATTTGGATTTTTAACTTTAATCGGCAGTTGTGATTTTAGATAAATTTTCTATTTTGTAGAAATTCTAACTAAGCAAGATATAATGAAATTACGGCTCAAAGTTTGAACGAAAATGACTATAGATTGGTCTCACCAACTATATCATCATCATCAGAACCACAAGGGGGAAACTTGGTCTCATAAGAATGTATTATGAATCAACATAACCAAGTATAATAAATATATTATTATTATTATTATTATTATTATTATTATTATTATTATTATTATTATTATTATTATTATTATTATTATTATTATTATTATTATGCAAATGCCTAACAAACAACAAAGACAACACTCACCTGATTATTAAAAACAACGGTATTCTGACTTTTGCACCAGCACTCACGCAGTTTGTTCACATTTTTCAATAGAAAGTTATCGTTCACATTCACTCCACTGGCTGGAAGCTCTGAAAGCTCAACAACAGATCCCTTCTGAGACTGCAGTATTAAGCAAAGAGCATGTGCACTGTTAGTCAATTATTATGCTACCATAAACTAGCTGTAGAGATAAACTATCATCATAAATTAGTTGAATTGTATCATTAGCAGTATCCCATGCAACATAAAAATCCGTTCGAGCAAGAATATCACTTTTTTTATTCATGTCAGCATATCCCTGTAACAAATCACTTAACAGCAGGTTCGCAAAGGTGGTTGTCCATAGTCCCTATACACCTGGCTTTTCTATCTTCAATTATAACTTAACTGTCAATATCAGCAAAAACAAACATATATATTCTGTGTTACCAGGTTAAACCAAATTGTTTTTTCTCACAATCTCATTCTTTTATTTAACCAATTATACTTATGTCTGTAGACCTAGTCCAATATGACTGAAGGTTTTCTTTTCTAACTAAATAGATGAATTTCAATAGCAAAATATGGAGTTGAAGGAAAATGCGAACACGTAACAATAATCTTCAAGTACTTTAGGCTATTTCAGACCAACTAGATACAAAACACCACGTTAAGATCACAACTAGACCGACTAATGTTAAACCTATTTCAGGTATTGAAAAAGGGTTAAGAAAGATTACTGAATCTAATACCCTTAACTGACAAACCTAAGAAATTGTAGCCAATTTAATTACTTCTTCTCACTCACTAATCCAAAGCCCATTCTTTCGCTCCACCTAGTTAATGCTAATACATCAAGCTACCATGATACCCAGCTAGACATAGTTTTGGTTATATCGAATATTAAAATTCACCATACATAATCGTGGCATAAGCCAATAGAAAAGGCTTCACTCTATCGGATCTGCTTCTACCTAGAGCTTCACTGATTCCTTAGATTCTTATTATTCCCAAAGCATGGCTCAAAAAACACAATTAAAAATTAACTAAGTATCATAAGTATTGAAGAAAACCCCAGGCCCCACCAATTCAAGCAAGAAGAAAGACTCATCTACCCTGGAGCTAGAGGAAGAAAGACTCATCTATTATTCTATCCTAGCGTGCTCTAACCATAAAGGATATGATCAACATCCAACTACCGAGCTATAAGAATGGAGCTACTAGCAGCTAGGCTACATTCCCATCCAACAACAACAACAACAACAACAACAACAAAAGTAATAATAAAAATTAAGTGTATTGGAAACAAGTCAAGACCAGCACCTTATCAACTTCTCTCTTTGCTTTTTCACGGCGCATTTCATATTCTGTCATGAGATCCTGACCCAAAGATGAGCTTAGAAATTGGGACGAATCTAGCTCCCAAGTAGCATGGTCATAATCAAGGCCCTTCCATTTCACAAGCCACTCATAGCTTTCTGAAGTATCTGCCGAAGATGCTGTATGAAACTTATCCAGAATGGGTCTTTTCCTTAACAAGCGATGTGGCACTGTCCAATCCACACTCCACCTTGCAGTCTAAAGGCCATAAGAACAAGCACGCTGATTAGATAACGTCCTATAACTTGGATTATACATAGACTAACTATACAAGCAATCTAGTTAGACTTTAATGCAAGTAGTAACTTAACCTCATCTTTAGTCATAAAACTGGAAACAAGGGATTGATTTTTGAGTAACAATTGTTTTTCTGGCACCCAATGGTTGTGAATATGAGCAAGGCTACAGTACTTGACAAGATACTGCCTCTGCCTAATTCCTACAATTAGCAGACAATATTTAGAGGAAAATCGCAAACAAGGATATGTCTAAGTTTAAGTTAGTAAAGAAGCCAGACCTTTAGCTTTTGATACGTCCACATCTCTAACATCCCAAATAGACTCAACTCCTTCCGAGACAGAGTGGACACCTAGTTTAAGCTTCTTATTCACACATTTGGGACAGTGCCTTGCACCTGGCAAATCATCAGGTAAACGAGGATCTAGACAACTGAGATGATAGCGTATCTTGCAATATTTTCCTTCACAGCACCTACAAATGCATGCGAAGAACACAAAATACAATCATAAAGACGTGAGACACCTAATTAATCAAGCAAGTGATATCAAATAAAAACCAACTAGTTATACAGATATAAAGTCAAGAAGCCTCTTTCATATATGCAAAATTATTGACCGCTTAATACAAAGTTTTACCCACAGGAGTTTGCCGTCATTGTTGCACACCGCACACACAGTTCCATGATCATCCATTTGAGAAGCTCCTCGATCAACTCTATCCTGATGGGTAAAGCATTACCAGAAACATTATTAATACAGTAATTAATGGCAACTCTCTGTACCAGTTAATTTCTACAAAAAGCGCTGGTGTAAAATAATTTCAAAAAAAAAAAAAAGATTCACAAAACAAAATTCAGCAAAAGGAGTTATAAACAAAGATAAAAGCTGGAGTAAATAGTAATACACTTCGACAACATGAACCAGAGAGCAGACATTTGCAAGAAATTTCAAGATTTTGAAAGCTAGAGCATCCAGTGTTTTCCACGTAACTCTTTTAGATAAATATTGTATCATAAAGAGTTACTGTGTCAAGAAAATTGGATAGTTTTCAGCATAGTAAAGGATTCAAATATTCAATCAAAATGTGGTGAGACCATTTACTATAATTTATTAATTGAGACCACTAGAATAATCTGCTTCAGCTACAAGAATATTGTTTTGCACAGGATGGAAAGTCTATGGATTCAAGAATTCCACTTGCATTGCATTGATGACGTAATGAGGGAGAAACAAATCTCAGATAAACCCAAATTATTAACTACCTAGCTTATAGTCAAAAGTTAACAATGTAGTGGTGGTCTCTTCAAATTACTTTTTGCTAGCACCAAGAGAAATAATTAAGACCTTTATTTTCAAGCCATAACAACTGTAACCACCAAAACTTTCTACAAGACTTGCCTTGCCTTCACAAAGAAAGAAATTCAGTACTTTTCATCAAGATCTTATGTTTCTGAAACCCCAAAAGCCTTAATAGAAAATAAAAGGGAAAACTGGCTTAGATCAGATAAAACTCTCACAAAATAGTTAAAATAATAAGGTTAAACAATGTTGCCTCCTCTTCTTTTTGTTCAAGGGAGGAGATGTTCAGATTTCTTTAATAACTGTGGAGACTCTTGATGTGTATGCAAGAACAAAAAACAGAATCCAAGACACATGCACACACGGGAAGACACAAACACACGCATAAACAAATAGAAAAGAAAAAGAAAAAGAAAAAAGAACAATGAAAAAAATCACCTTTTCGTTATTGGTACATAGAAGTGGGTTCTTAATAAGAATACATGATATTCAATTGCAATACATTGCAGGCTAACCTTACGAGTGGATGAGCAGTCTAGGTCCTTCTGTGATGTAGCATCACAAGTGCAAAGCTCTTTTTCTTGTGAATTATAGCATATCCTGCATAAAGACAACGAATCCAAAAAAACTCAACCTAAATTACAAAAAGAAAAAAAAAGCATTGGGCCCAGTTAAGTTCTTTTAACATTCATAGTCCTCAACCCTTGCTCCTCTTACTAGTCCATTTTCCTCTTGCTTTTTCTTGATTCTTTAGAACTTTCTTTCTTTTGTTCTTGTTTATCTCTCTTCCTTTCTTTCATTTTTATTTTTTATTGTTTTACATTTCTTTCTTCTTATCACTCAGTCCAACCCACAAGCCAGGACACTTTTAGCTTATTGGGCCTTGAACCAACTATGCACCAGAACAGCTTCCCTTAACATAAAAAGTTGAATACAGTGATTGATACATGTGCAAGCTCTATGAACTACATAGAATGCTTCAGGAATTTGTTCATGCTGATGAAACATTTACCTGGAAACCCGAAAACACAAACAGGGGGAATAAAAAGAAGAGTTATACATAATGGATACCTTTTTTCTTTACAGCATAAAATACAGGTGCCAAGAAGACTGAAATTTTCACACTCAGCAGATTGTGGAGTAATAGTCTCTGCAACTGCCAAGAAAGCATCTTTACATATTAATTGTAGCAAGATCTATATATTTTTGTAAATAATGTGGGACCACGTTTCTCACCACATTCTGAATTTATAGCATCATCTGTCAATCTTATCAAGCAAGCTGTAGTTTCTGGCTTAGGAACATCCTTACTTTTTGCAGGAGAACAATTTGTTGGCACACTTTCAGAATTGTCGATTATTTCTCTGACAACTGAGCTAGTCCGTGAATCATCTGAATGATCTATAGCTGGAGGCTCATCCAAAACTTCATTCATAAAGTTAGATCCACATTAGTGTCATTATTTAAACTAAATTTGCACAAAAAAAAAAATACATGTCATCTAATTGTTGGTCATTTATCATGAGTAGAAAATGCAAGCCATCGACTAACCAAAATATATAAATAAATAAAAAATACTATTTCACTCATTAAGAACTACAATACAAAAGCTAAAAAAACAAAAATCAGTCTATATAAATAGTAATAATGTACCAGGTACAATACCATTATTGCGTTTTTTCTTAAGTAGGGACATGAAAAAAGCACGACCAGTCATTCTCTTTCTCTTCACACCAACTGCTTCCTGGTGAACTCCAGCTTTCTCAGTTTGAGCAACTTCTTTTGCGCTTTGCTCGGACCTCCTCCGTGTATTGTGTTTCTCAAGTTTTTCAGATGTACTCTTCACGGGATGACTTGAACTTGGTTTCCAAATCGCATGACAACTGGAGTTCTTCATAATTTGAACGCTTGGGTTAATCTATTTATCTCTAGCCTCTTCAGCTGCAACCATGGTAAACTATCAAACTGGAAACACTTTCTCAAGATTAACATGGACCAAAAAGGAAAGATAATAATAATAATAAAGTTGTCACTAAAAAACTATCCGGGCTTACGACTAATGCTACATTTGACCTTAAATTCTAGTGAGGGAAAGGAAAAGTACAAAAAAGTGAATAAATTAAGCATAATGTAGTACCATCCTCGAATTAAGAATATGAAATGATTTATTAATGTTAAAAGCCCAGTCACCAGACAAAATCTTACAAATTATGACAAGAATGCTTAAGCACTGTCTAAAAACACTAAAGTATTATGACAAAAGCTTTCTTGAACTTTAATAATTCCAAATTTCACTTCCTTAATGCCAGTTGATAAGCTACATATTTCTGAGAAATGCCAGCCATTACTGATGTTAGCTGTTCAAGTGTTTTTCCACTAACCAACCATACTCTGTCAATACGATACAACATTCTTGTTTTTCCAGATTAAATAAAAACAGAAGGGTCACAACGAAATGTACGTAGCTTATCAATACACACACACACAAAAAAAAAAAAAAAAAAAAAAAAAAAAAAAACAGAGAGAGAGAGAGGATAACACACACAGACACACACACACACACAAAACCCTAGATTCTGGCAAGGGTTTTAGGCAGTAAACTCCAAAATGTTCAAAATTTTATTATGGGAATCCCTTTGTATTGAGTATCTTTTGAGATCGATTGTATTTCTCTTTGGTATCGGAGTTAATGCTCTTTGATATTGATCAAATTTAAAAAATGAGGAGTAAAAGAAGAAAAACAGAGCACCTTTAACACCCAAAACAAAAGACCCAAAACCCCAGAGCAATCTTTTTTTCTCGGAGGTCGTCAAAGTCCATGCGCCTATTTTCTTTTCAACTGGTTGACGCCTGACGGAACTAAATTAACATTGTCATTCACGAATTTCAGACTTGTTTATTGGGTTTTTTGTGTGAAATATGAAACTTGGTGTGTGTGAGCGAGCCTCTCTAACAACAACTTTCCATAGAAGTTTCTAGAGAAAATGCCCTTATATATTTTGAGATATTCTTGGATAACTTCAAAGAGTGACCAACACCATTATAAGACTGGACTGGACAGTGCTTTACCATTTAATTCATCTTAATTTTTTTGGGAGAATTCTATAGAGGATTATATTACATTATTAGATTATGTTTGATGAACTATGAGACAAATAACTTCAAATGTGTGACCAACCTCATTACAGGACTTGAATTGCTTTACCATTTAATTCATCTTAATTTTTTGGATAATGATATATAGGATTATGTTTGGACTATGAGTTAAATATCATGTTTGATTAGATTTAGATTCGAAATAGTAAGCATTCATTTGTTTTAATATTTAAGATTTCAACATTCAATCAATAGTTTTTTATAATTAATATTTATCCTATTTCTTTCCCTCGTTCATTCTCACTTTTCTCATTTTAAATTTAACTAAATACAATATAAGAATATAAAATCATTTGCTTAATATAAAGTAAATAATTTTAACCTGATGTTTTTATTATTCACTAAATACCCAATATATACATCAATATTTTAAATAATATAATTCAAAATCTCAACAAATCTTAATAATATTGATTATTTTCATCCCAATATTTACTCTTATTAAAAAAAATAAAAATAAGTATGCAGTACCCAAAGTTGTTAAACGAAAACCTCCATAAAAGGGGAAATGCTAATATAATAAGATGCTAAAAAGTAATTGAAGTTGATTTACTTAAAATTTTTATGACCATTGTCGTGTTTAATAAATATGGAACATTTATGGAATATTTGTAGAATATGATGAGTTATTGAGATATAATGTGTCAAGTTGGATTATCACCTATGTATCATCATTTGATTGAGTATCACGATTTATTATTGTCTAATTTAAAAACTATTGTTTTAAGTTCAAGAGTTTATTGAGTGCACAAGTTCCATTTTCATAACATTAAATCCATCACAATATTTGGTTTAGATTGTTTTCATTGTAGTTTCGTTATCGTGCAAACAATCGTTTTGGGTTATTTTGTATTGGACGATGTTCTTATTCTTTTATTGTACTAATAGTTATTCAAATTGTTGAAGTTTTGCCCCTTTGACTCACCTATCGATAATTTTATTTGTTTTTGTAAATTTATTTTTATTTTGCTACGTGTGAAATATGATGTGATAACCATAGTCAACTAATTGATTTTAGGGCTTCAACAAAACTTTTATTGGGGCCCTATAAATATAGATAGATATATTAGACAAAATTAAAAAGGTTTTCAATTAAAAAAAACACAATTGAAAATCAATTATATTTCACTTCAAATTTATGATTCTACTATTTTTGGATGCAAAATCAACAACTCCAATCAAAATTATCATGTCCAAATGTACAATATTGTCGATCAATTTAATATATCTTACGATACAGTTAACCAAAATAAACTTTAATTACTTTCAACATTGAGAAACTCTTTTTTAAAGGCAATTTTGATCGATATAGTAAAATTATATGCAAATCACATATTTGAATCATCACTGGTCAGCATTTTTAATCAAATTTGATCGCTATACTAAAATTGTACTCCCCCTGTCCCAAAAATATAGTCCAGTATTTCATTTTCGTCCGTCCTATAAAGATAGTTCAGTTACTATATTTAACATATCATTAGTTTTTCATTTACACACATATCCTTAATTAATATTCTTGAAATACTAGTTTTCTACGTGGTAAATTGAAAATTCATAATTACAATATAAAATCTTACCATTCCAATAACAAATATACTAATTCCAACACTGATTTCTATAATAATTAATTGACATTAATAAATTCAAGAAGAGTATAATTGAAAAACACCAACTAAATTAATAACTTGATTATATAAACTACTCATTTCTTAATTTGTGTGAAATTAACCAAAGTACTATCAGCTTGGACGTAGCATGCAATTTATACATTTCGAGAACCACTGGCTAGCATTTTCACAAGAACTTTAAGTCGCATCATTACCTCACTTTTAAGTAAAGTATAGCTCATTTTTTAGGGCTTTGAAAATATGCATTGGCTCTATAGGTTTTAGACGTTTTTTAAGGTCCGAAAAAGCAAATGACATTTTGTGGGCCCTAATCGATGACCTATGCACATTAAACACTTTTCTTTTCTTTTTTTCCAATTAATTCCTAATGTGCGTGAGCTGCAATTCTTTCAACTTACAATATGTATATACTATGGGACTTTAATTTACACACTCATAATCCCTTAAAATTCAACCGATAAAAAGAGAGAATTTAAATAAATAAACACTAACGAATAAACAATCCCGGGTACATATAAATATCAAAAGAGCGTGATGGACTATATAAGTGTAAAATACATGGTAATATATGTGTGCAAGAATGATAAGCCTAATAACACATAAAAATAACATTTTGAATATATTAATAATAATCAATATCAGTTGAGACGATCTTCTGGTCTGTAGAGACCAATGGAACGATCATGTAAATGTTGGATTGGCCTGGAATTTGCTTCCGATTCCTGTATCATAAATAGAAACCAATCAATCTCATTTTAATTAAGATTTCCTGATTAAATTAAATATATGTTAATTTATTGAAAATTTAATCGAACAACTTACATCGTGGACAGCCTCGCGAATCAATCGTACTTGCTCTCTTGATACAGTTCTCACCTGATGATCAATAAATTAAGTTTTTAGACCAAATATATATATATATTTTTTTTTACATAATTGCAAAATTCGAAAATCAACATACATACATATATGAATCATTATACCTTTCTCACAATTGTCCAGATGATATTTTGCGTGCAGGGAGGGACCGTAAGTGAACCGATGTATCTATAATATTTTCGACTCCCAAATTGAATGAGCCCTGGATTAACAATGCCTACAGCTGTTTCTACATCATGCGTTCGACCAACTGCTTCTAGATCACGTTGCATCTACCATTTCAGGAACACATAATAAGTTATGAGATTGGTAAAGAGATTCATGCATGCATGTTTAATTACGATCAATTACAAAAAATCTCCTTACGTTAATTGGATAATTGGTAATTTTAAATCTTATTATCCCGAACCTTAGGGACTATTTATTTTTTATTTTTTAATTATACCTTCGACAAGAAGGAATCGGGACGTCCGATTTTATACATGATTCCAATCACAGCCGTCCGATTATCGTTGCTCTGGTGCACCAAATGGACTTCCATGTCGAACCTATATATTATTGGATATTTGGTTAGTTTTTTTTATATATATATAATTAAAAATTATTATTAGAGATGATGAAATGAAAAATATATATACCTTCTGCCATTGATGGTGTGTTCGGAAGGTGTGTGCCAATGACATTGGTTAAGTTGAAAAAGGGTTCCATTTATGTTGATATGTCCTGCACCATTTCTCCATCTTAACTGCATCCGCTCATAATTAACCACATTAATTAGTATGATATAGAAACCAATAATTTCGAGTCATAAAAGAGTAACAAACCAATATGTAAAAGAAAAGTTATTGCCATCTATGTTTGGAAATTGAATGGGTGTAAATGAAAATATTTTTTGTTTAATTGTTTGAATTTTCATGTTTGAAAATGAATATATGTTTAATATTTGAAGTATAATTTTGACATATATTGTTGTGAAAATTTGTGAAATGAAACTGAAGGATTAGCAAAGATCAATTAATGTCATAAATGTTACGCTCATTAAATAACTAGTTATTTTAGTTTCGTACTTGAATACATGCTTCTTGAGCTGAAAACTTTAGGATCACCTTTTCAAATTAATTCAAGAATTCTTATTTCACTTTAATAGGTATGTGGCAATGTTTTTAATCGCCTTTGCAAAAATAAATAAATAAATAAATTATAGTTACCATCATGTCATGGCCTCTATTGATAAGGGTAGCATTAGAGGGGTCGTAATCTCTGGTGAGTTTGCCCAAATGCGAACCAATTTGAACCCTGTGATTCAGTAGATCGATGGGTGATTGCATCCTCCCAGTATTACACTCTCGCCACTCGGGCCGGATTTCTCCCCAGTGTGCTGGCCCGGTCTTGCTGTCGCTTTCATAACTAAACTCACTCTCATCATCTGCAACAATTATATTTCAAATGAATAAATTTACTAATTGTTTTACTCATTTTCATACGGATTTTCTAGTTTGTATTTCAAAATAAGTAGATCGAATACTTTTAATTTCAAAGGGAAATATCAAATAATGCCGCACCTAAGCATGTATATAATATTTTCACACATTTCCTAGGGTTTTATAATATTTCACAAATTAAATGAATCAATATAGCTTTATGTCAACAAATAGTAATTATTATTATTATTATTATATAGTAAGAAGAAGAAGATGCTTAAACTTACCAACTTCTTGAGCTCTTGTGAAGCATGCGAATGAGAGTACAAGAACGAGAATAATGAAGGAGAATCGAGGAAAAATTGTGAGTTTCATGGTTGTTGGCTTCTCAATATTTAATTTATGTGATATGGAAATGTAAATTTAAATAATGGAGTTGATATGAGAAGATGGCTATTGTGGAGTTACTTTATATAGAGGCAGTTAGCAACATTAACACTGATGATTTTAGTTAATGAATGTGAATGCAAGACTGGGAGTAGTTGAATTTTTTTGGAATTTGATGTAAAATATTTCAGTCTGATGTATCTGATTTGAATACATATATAGAATTTGACACCAATATTAGATCGTAGTTCCCACATAACTGAAATTTAAAAGTGGGCTTTTTTGGAACTTCAAGTCTCTCGTGCTTCATTTTTGGAAGAAAGTACACGTGCGTGATACGCGTTACTTGGAGAAACTTTGTTTTAAATTTCCCAACCCTTCAAATTAAATGATTTTTTAATTCAAATAGCACCATTAAGAATTATGTCTTGACTAGTATCGTAGGTATCAATAAGCTCTGATCATTCCAGTCCTACCCTATCCTTCTAGAATAAGGTTTAAAAGTTCTAGTAGTTATATAATTTTTAAAAATCTCGATCCAATCTTAACTTTGTAGGGCTAGGGGCAGCCAGATTTGACCTTATAATAAACTTTTTGTTTTTTAAGTCATGTATTTATAAATTTTAGTATGTATTCCACCACCACCAACAATAATAATAATAATAATAATAATAATAATAATAATAATAATAATAATAATACAACCTCTAAATAACAAGGGCATCGAAAATTAATAATAATATAGCAATATAATATCAGTCTAATAAAAATGTGGACATTTATAATTAATAAATAAACAAAATGTTTATATATATAGAGAGAGTGGTGATATATATTATAATATATATGTGGAAAAAAATAAACATCAAGGCGAGAATTCTAGCCTTATTGCCCTATGATCCGACCAAAAAGTCATTATGTAATTTGATAACCGCCTCCAATTGATACACATTGAGGCGGTTCGTATAAAGTAATCGCCTCCTTTTATGAATTATGGGGCGGTTCAAAGAAAAATATAAAGAATATATATAGGTGGCAATTTTTTATAAGAACTGACGCCCGAATTCTCTTATTTGCGGCGGTTTGAGCCGCCGCCCGGTTAATGGTATATATTTTCGGCGCCTTGATTAGAGGCGGGTAAAAATTGCCTCTAAAGGCTGTTTAAAACCGCCTCTAATCACTGTTTTTCCACTAGGTCTAGTCCTGAGATACCCACACTAACATATTTATTCGTACAACCTTAAGTAAATTCTCACAATTCCTAAAATTATTGTGATGGGTAGTTAAAAATCAAGCGTTAGTGGTAAATTAAAAAATAAGAAAATTTTTAGAACTAGATATGGAGATGAGAAAATTTGTAAATATGTCGAAATGACATTTAATTAGAAAAACAAATTAATGAAAGTCATTTAATTTGGGATGGTGTGCATATATATAAAGGCATAGTTTTTTTTTCTTTAAACTAACTTAAGAATTATTGACACGTTAAGGGACTCGATCTCATAACCTCCTTCTCAATGATGAAAATTGACACTATTTGAGCTGAACTTTTTGTGTTTATATAACATAATTGATATGGCAATATAGAGTTCTGACTCAAATTGGGTTAGACCTGATTAAGAGATAATTGAAAATAAAAGAGAACAACTCGGTCTCAAAGGAAGGCCTGGTTAAGTCTCTTGAGAAAACAAGACATCAAGAAAGGATGGTCACAGCTCGGGATTTCTCATGACCTGACCATTTTAAAGAGAGATCACTACAGCCCGGGGATCACATTGAGCTGACGAAAGTGCTCTACCAGAAGACCCTGGAGCTAGAGTTGGACCTGACGCTGGTACTGAAGTAATATAGACCTGGGACAGGGAAGACCTGACTAGGGTCAAGTTCGATATTGATATTGAGGTGGTGTTGAGGAAGACCTGGAACGGGGAAGACATGTTTTCCGGATTTACAGTAAAGAGACAAGTGGGACCACTTGTCAGAATTGGTTACGTAATGACCCGTGATTCGCGGCATGTGCTCCTGAGATCCCGACTGGGGTCCCCACTAGGAGAAATTATAAATATCTCAGCCCCAAGGCTGAGAGAGGTATGTCATTCTTTGTGCATTCCTTCTTCGCTTGCTAAGAGAAACCTCATACGCTTTACTGACTTAAGTATTGGAGAGGTTTCCACCGAAAAACTATCGGTGGTCCTTTCTAACGCGTTTCTATGCGCAGGTCAAGAAGGTGTTCAAAGTTCCAGGCGTTGTTCTGGACGTCGGTAATATTTTGGGTCGAAACAATTGGCGCCGTCTGTGGGAAAGCGATCAAGCTAAGATGTGAGGGTTTTCTATGGCTTCAGACGGTTTACGAAGAAACTTGGTGGGAGAGCTCGACGGAACTCCCAGCTCCGCCACGTCGTGGGGTATGCCACGGTCAGCAGAAACGTCCACGGCGAGGCCCGAAGGAGCAGAGCCATCAGTGGCAGTGGGATCAGGCACCTCACCGCCCCCCTCTGGCGGATCAACGCCTGCCGCCGGTGGATTGTTCAATGAATCACTCCTACGCAGCTGTCGGAGCTCATAGGCAAAGCTGTGGAGGCAGCAGTTGAAAAGAAGTTCGCGGAAATGACACCACCGCTATCCAACGCATCGCCGACAAGAACTACTCTGGTAACAGAGACGGAGCCGTTACGCGGCCAGCGTGCTGATCGGACTCCCCTTCAGGACAGAGAGGAGCATTTCTCTACTTCGGATAGCGAGACCACAATCCAGACTAATCCAGGTCTGGCTGAGAAGATGCATAGCCTGCAGAAGGAGGTGCGGGAGTTCAAAAAGAAACTGACGAATACTGGCGCAGTGCCAGCACGACGGGGTACTCCATTCACGGAGGAGGTCATGCGTGACYATGTGKRGACCTCATATRMTTKTCTAGGCTTCGAGTATAGTGGGACCACGGATCTGTGGGACCATCTCAGCCGCTTTGAGATCGCGGCGGCTCTGCATAAGTTCTCAGATGCTGTTATGTGCCGGGTCTTTCCGATGACCTTCACAAAATCAGCACAGCTTTGGTTTAGCCAATTGCCGCCTCGATCTATTAGCAATTTTGATGAATTCAGCTCGGCCTTCCTGCACCAGTTCACAAGTTACAGGAAATATCAGAAGATGCCACTAGAGCTATTCAGCCTTAAGCAGAAAGAGGGTGAGAGTCTGCGTGCCTATATCAATCATTTTACCACTGCAAAACTTGAAGTGTCGTCCGCATCGAAAGAGCTGTTGGTGAACGCCCTGGCACAAGTCCTTCGGAGGGGCGAGTTCTTTCAATCGTTGGTTGTCAAACCAGCTCTGAAACTTGAAGAGCTCTTGGAAAGAGCTGAGAAATATATCCACCTGGAAGAGGCCTTGAAAATTAAGGACGAAGGGGAAAAGAAGCAGGAAAGGTATGATAGGGAAGACAGGGCAGCCGTGAAGAAGCCCAGGCAAGATCTGTCTGGAGGGAGACCTCGCTTTGACAGGTATACCCCTCTGGCAACTCCGCAGGGTGAAATTTTACAGGCAATAGAGAGACACCCAGAGCTGAAATGGCCCAAGACCTACTCGCAGAAGCCTAGGAAGGAAAGTTCTGACCGTTTTTGTCGCTTTCATAATGAGTATGGGCACGATACCGATCAATGCACTCATTTGAAAGATGGGCTAGAGAGAATAGTTCAGGCAGGGCACCTGAAGGAGTATGTTCGCATGAGGAGAGAGGAAGCCAGACCTGGTAATAGGGGCTATGACCGGTCTCAGCAGGATAAGAGAGACCAGGATAGGGGTCGTTCCGAAGGAAAACGAACTAATCAGGCCCAGGTCATCCATGGAGAAATCCAAATGATTACTGGTGGAGAGTTAGAAGAACATTCTAAGCGGACGCAGCATAGCTACATTAAAGCTGCAAGGGATTTAGTTCGGAAATCGCGGGAAGTGGAACAAATGGCCTCCACCCCGAATATTTATTTTGGGTAAGAAGATGGTGATGGCATTCTGGCCCCTCACATGGACGCCTTGGTTATAACGGCTACCATTGCCAATTATAACGTGAGGAGAATTTTTGTGGATACAGGAAGTTCTGCTGACATTCTATTTTACGATTGTTTTCAAAAGTTGAAGCTGGATATCGAGTTGGAAGAGGTGACCACCTCTCTAGTCGGGTTTGCAGGAGGAGCCTTAAAGCCTTTGGGAGCGGTCAGGCTCCTCGTAACATTGGGCGAAGAGACATACAGAGTGACTAGAGCGGTACATTTTCTAGTAGTGGATGCGCCATTCTCTTACAATGTTATGCTTGGCCGACCATCCCTGAGCCAGTTCCAGGCCGTGATATCGATTTTTCATATGAAAATGAAATTCCCGGTGGAGGACGGAACAGGCGAGGTAAGGGGTGATCAGTATGCGTCACGGCAGACGTATGTTGAGTGTGTTAGAAGAAATAGTGAAGAGGAAAGACAGAGCAAGAGGGCTCGGGTGGAGCAACCAAGGACAGATCTGACCCAAAGAGAGGAAGGGCTGATATTAGTGGAGGCGGTCCCGGGGGACGAAAGCCGAGTCCTTCGCGTAGGCACGACTCTCAGCCCGGAGGTCTTGACAGACCTAGTTTCTTTGTTAAGAGAAAGCGCGTATGTTTTCGCTTGGTCCCCCCAAGACCAGGTAGGGATCGACCCAGAGGTCACCGAACATCGCCTTAATATCAGTCCGGGGGTGAAGCCGGTCAAGCAGAAGAAGCGCAATTTTGGGCCAGAAAAGGAGGCCATCATAGAGGCAGAGGTAGATAAGCTCTTGAAGGCTGGGCATATCCAGGAGATACAATTTCCGGAATGGCTTTCCAACGCAGTTCTGGTCCCAAAGACAGATGATTGGCGGATGTGTATAGATTTCCGTGATCTCAAACCGCGCCTGTCCGAAAGATCACTACCCCCTGCCAAGGATTGACCAGCTCGTCGATTCCACCTCTGGCTGTGAGCTCCTGAGCATGATGGATGCCTCACAAGGGTATCACCAGATCAGGTTAGCGAAAGAGGATTGGAAGCGTGTCAGCTTTATAACCCCGAAAGGGACGTATTGCTATGTGGTTATGCCTTTTGGGCTTAAGAACGCGGGTGCTACATATCAGCGATTGGTAGATAAAATGTTCAAGAGCCAGCTCGGCCGAAATATGGAGGTTTATGTGGACGATATGCTAGTCAAGAGCATGAAAGCAACGTCGCATGTGGATAACCTGAGGGAGACCTTTGATACTCTAAGAAAGTATAGGATGAAGCTTAACCCTAAGAAATGTATGTTTGGGGTCAGAGTTGGAAAATTCCTGGGCTACATGGTCACAGAAAAGGGTATCGAGGCTAATCCCGAGAAGATAAGGGCCATTATGGATATGCAAGCGCCCAAAAATGTTAGAGAAATGCAATGCTTAGTGGGACGGATCAATGCCTTGAGTCGGTTCGTCTCACGATCAGCAGAGAAGAGCTTACCATTTTTCCAAGCCTTGCGCAAGAAAGCAAGGTTTCAGTGGAGCGATGAGTGTGAGGAAGCCTTTAGATTATTAAAAGAGCACCTGGCCAGCATGACTTTGCTTACAAAGCCTGTCCAGTGGGAGCCCTTAATCCTATATCTATCTGTGGGGCAGCACGCAGTCAGCTCTGTTTTGCTTCGGGAAGAGGGCAAAGTGCAGTGGCCGGTCTACTACTGGACTAAGGTCTTTCACGATGCCGAGGAGAGATATGTTGAAGTAGAAAGGGCAATGTTAGCTCTGGTCGGAACTGCTCGCAAGTTGCGGTCGTGCTTCCTCTCTCATAGCATAGTTGTACAAACCAACCTTCCACTAGGAGCTATAATGGACAAGCTAGAGGCGTCGGGAAGGTTGGTCAAGTGGATAATAAAGCTTAGTGAATTTGACGTTACATTCGAGGCCAGAACAACAATCAAAGCCCAGGCATTGGCCGACTTCATGCAAGAGATGGCTTACCTCCCGGATGAGCAAAAAGAGTGGACAATCTTCACGGATGGCTCTGTCGGTAACCAGGGCTGTGGAGCTGGAATCGTCTTGATAGACCCGGCAGGAACGTCTACAGAGTTTGCTGTATGTTTGAATTATGTATTATCTAATAATGCAGCTGAGTACGAGGCCCTCTTAAGAGGAGTGCAGATGGCAAAGGATCTGGGTGCAGAGCAAGTAAACGCTAAGGTAGACTCCCAGCTCGTCTGCAAACAAATTAGTGGCGAATTTGAGACCAGGGAGGAAAGCATGCAGAGATATTTGACTAAGTTCAGAAAAATTGCTAGGGATATGAAAGGCTTGACGGTCCACCAAATCCCTAGAGAAGAGAACGAAAGAGCTGATTACCTAGCAAAGATACCTAGCTCGGCTGTAGATTATCGGGAAAGGACAATAACACTACTGAGAGCGGATGCGTAATTTGATACAGAACAGATCTGTTCGGTAAGTGAAAAGGATGATTGGCGCTCTCCTATCATTGATTACTTAGAAAAAGGAGAGCTGCTGGAAGACAAAAGAGAAAGAGCTAGAGTGAAAATCAGATATGCCCGTTTTTGCCTGGTTAAAGGGACTCTATTTTGGCGTGGGTTTGGAAGACCCTTATTACGATGTCTGAGTCTGGAGGAAGGTGATTCGAGCTTTTGTGTGTGCCTACTTTATAAATAATTGTAAGAAATTTAATAACTCGCCCGCAAGAGAACGGGATCGCGCGTAGGTTGGCAAGCTTAACTCGAGTCGTCTCTCAAGGACTGACGTTTGGGATTTTTAATGTTTGTTTAATCACAATGTTTAACACGAGAACTTGTATAAATTTGGTTTTTGGAATTATAAACTACTAATAAATTTAAAAGCATCAACTAATTATGATTAACTAATTAACTTAATCTAAGCTTGAAAACTAAATTATCTAAGAATTATTAATCTAGGGATTTTAACTAGCATGCATCAAACTACTATGAACTAAATTTAACATATGAATTCTCAAGAACAATAAGATCAATCTCAAAATTCTCAAGCAATAACATAGCAATAACCAATTATCAACTAATTATCAAAACTAAAGCAATAATTAAATTAATCATGAACAAATCATCATCAAGCATCAACACGAGAATAAACGCAGCGACTAATTAATATTAAAAATAAAATTCTAAGGTTCAAAGGCTCAGCGATTCAATGGTTCAAACGATTCGAAATAAATTAACGAAACTAAAAACTCAAACGAAATAATTAAACATAAATTATCTAGAATTGAACTAAGAATAACTAGAGTTTAGATGACTTATTAAGTAGCTAAAGGTGCTGAAAGATTGCTGGGAAATCGGGTTGTTGGTGGTTGCTCTTCGTCGAAAAATCGGAACTTGAACGAACGTCTTCGTCTTGGTGTTTCAGATCTTGAATCTTCAACGTGGATCTTGAAAATATGTTGTAGGGTGTTAAAAATAGGTTTCTCAACCCTAGGTAAGTGTTTTGGGTCGTGGTTGTATGTTTAATCCGAATTATGAAGGGTTTATATAGTTATTTCATGACCTGGCGCACAAGAAACCCTAAAAATCACGAAATTGGGCCGTCGCGTCGACGGTGGGTCGACTGACGCGCGCTGATGCTCGGCGTCACTGCTGCCTGGGTGTGCGCGTCGACTGGGCGGGTGCGTCGACATCGACGCTTCAGCAAGTTGCGTCGACGTTACGTCGACATCGGTGCGTCGACATCGACGCTTCAGCAAGTTGCGTCGACTGACGCAGATCATGGCTCGCGTCGACGATCGCGTCAGTCGACGCGACTGCGCGTCTGCCTCCATCTCCCTCTATCTTTTGCTACTCGTTTCGCCGGAAAGCTTGTTCTTCTATTCTTGAACATCGAAATTCGTCTTTTACGTGCTAAACTCTTCCGGTTACTTAGCTGTAAAGTGAAAATCACAAATAATCACTTATTTGCATCAATTACGATTAAAATACGGTAAAATAAGTCGGAACTATAAAAATACGGTATTAAGCTTAAATCATCCAACTTATACCAAAAACAAAGAGCAAAAATAAACTAAAATACTAATAAAAAATAAGACAAACTCGTGTTAATCAACTACCCCACGCTTTATTGGTTTGTTCGTCCTCGAACAAACGATAGATTCAAAGTATAATAAGAAAGAAAATCAGCTCAAGCAATGAGTCGTGCTATACTACATACATAATTTTGAAAATATAGGTACAAATCACGCAACGTCAATCACTCGACCATTATTACATTATCGCTCCAAAACAAAATCATGATTCCTCACGAAAGATAATATATAAGTGTACGCTCAAAAGCACTCAAGTATTTTCTGCATGGGACGTGTATACACTCAAATCATACAATTACATGCACAATAAATAAGCACCGAAAATCAATCTCTTTTCAATRGCAAATTAAGTGTGCTGTCAAAACTAAGAATTGGTAAGGTCTTAACAGGTTTTAATGTAAGGCTTTTTGGACGGGTATGGAATATATAAGTCGTGTGGCTAAATAACTCACCCAACCTAATCTAATCACGAAGCATTTTGCTTCACCTCGTTCAAAAATAAAAACCTCACTTAACTCTCATAACGTAGCCTTTGAACATAGGCTATTTCTCAACTCGAAACTCTAAAACCGACTTGAAGCTCAAACCACTTAAACACAATTGAAGCTCATGATATGCTTCGTATTACAACTCAACTCTTTGCCTTTAAACATTAGGCATCATAATAACATAAACGATAAAACACAAGCCTTATTAGCGCATAGGCAATGACTTAAAACGATTCACCATCCTTCTTTTTCTTTCTCTTTTTTTTATATATCCCCTTCTATTCTTTTTTTATGGGGTTCCTTCTTTTATTATTTTCTTTTTTAATGAAGGATGGTGGACCTTAATTATAATAATTCACAAATCCTAATAAAAATCCCAAAACACTAATAACCAATAAAAATAAGGAACTCCTACCCCACGCTTTTAATGGGTTAGTAGGGGTCGATTCAATAAAATCACTCAAGGCTATAGGCATGGATAATTTGGCTATGATTGGCTCATTCGGAATTTATAGTGGCTAAAAATTTATGTATATGGCCGGAATAGGTTTTTTCTGTGCCTTAACCTCATTTTCAAAGTCAACTACACACAGCGGTATCAAAGAGATATCAAGACTGAAACTTATTCACGCACATGTAAAGATGATAATCACTCAGGCTACTTACAGGCTTTTTGCATGAAAAAGTTTTGAATTCACACTGCTTTTAAGGTTTCGCGATATCAATTGCGTCCAAGTACCGTTTTACAAATATATAATAATAATTTTGAAAAATTTATGCACTTATGCACGCTCAAAAGACAAAAACCTCAAATCATACGTAGCTAACTTTGATAGGCAAGCCATACAAACACCATATAGCGCAGAAAGAGTGATTAATCACGTAAAATCTAGCACTACAAACCCACGAAAAATTTTAAATCTGCACAAATTTCAACTATAATTCACACTCAACCATCCCCCCCTTAAAAATGTGGTAAACTCCTGATTGCCATAAATATAAAGAAAATAAAAGTAAGGGAGATAAGAAAACATCCCTGAAAAATCGATAGTTGAGTCTTTCCAAAATGTTTGTGCAATAATCCTTCGTCTTGAACTCGTGATTGGAATTGTCTTTAATTAAAAACGATTGTAGTCAATTGTGTTGCGCGCAAGTGCCCGGTGGCACATCGTGTGGAATTGAATCGGCCGGATTGCGGCTCATCAAAAGGTTGCCGGACTGCAGATAAATTGGGTCAGATTGCGACCTCGATCGGCGGAGATGAAATCGTAAAATCGGATTTTCTGCAAATTAACACACACATAAACGCACCACGATAATTGACACAATAAAAACTAAAATAAACTAAAAAAATCGAAATAAAAATTAAAGAAAAACTAACGCTTGGGTTGCCTCCCAAGAAGCGCAATATTTTACGTCGCATGCTCGACGCGTTTCAACGATCAATACTCGACTTGCGGTGGATCACCTAACTCCACCATGTCACTCGCTTGAAACTCCTTCTCAAATGTTTCGTTGGGGTCCATAATCGCAAGGTCCACTCCAATATCATGAAAATCAATACCAAATAGCTCGGCTACCTCCTCCCTGCTAAGAAAATCATTGTCGTCCTCGACGTTCATCTCGTCCAAAACCGTTATGCTCTTAAGCTCTCGGACGCATGCATCTACCGGGTCAACGAACGAACATTCTTCTTCTTCCATCAATGGCGCAGGGCAATTATGCACATCTCGCAAAGAAAAAGTAACCGTCTCTCCCAAAACAGACATGCTCATCCTCCCTTTGTTCACATCAATCACCGCATGGGAGGTAGACAAAAACGGACGGCCTAAAAGAATAGTATGCCCCTTGTCCTCACTCGACATATCTCCAACATCTAAAACTACAAAATCATCTGGTATTATTAATTCACCTACTTTCACCAAAACGTCTTCTACAATTCCCAATGGTTGGCGAATTGAACGATCCGCTAATTGGAGACGTATCCTTGTCGGCTTCAATGGTCCTAAATCAAATTGCTTATAAAGGGAATGCGGCATTAAGTTAATTCCCGCGCCAAGATCAAGTATTCCGCGCGCTTGTTGCCCATTCTCCAATGTAATATTGACACAAAAGCTTCCAGGGTCCTTCTCCTTCATAGGCAGTGGTTGCTTGCATAACGCACTCACCTCCTTCGTTAGAGGAACATACTGATTTGTCTCCGAACGCCTATGTCTTGTAGCAAGTTCCTTGAAGAACTTCACATATGCCAGCATCATTTGATCACATCCAAAAGAGGAAGGTTGATGTTGACGTTCTTCAGCAAGTTGTAAAGCTCCATGAACTTCTTATTTTCTTTTGTTGGTCGAAGACGGCTTGGAAATGGAACTTTTTCGACTATCGGCGAAGTGAGAGTCTTGTTTGTGAGCTTCCCCTTCAAAGATCCCAGAATGTAAGGGCTTGGTGTCTTATGCAATTGTTCTATCGACTTTGATTCATCTCCCTTTGGCGATGCCGGCGTTGGACTCTCCGTCATCTCTTCATCCCCTCCGTCAATTATCTCGACTCCATTATCGATCACTTCTCCACTGCGTAGGACTTTAATCGCTGAGGCTTGCTCCATTTGACTCGGAAACTTGTCCTTCTCCTTATTTGATCTCGCAATGTCAGTCGCCAATTGTCCTATCGTCCTATCTATCCTCTCCACACTCTTGGCAAGATCATGCACTATCCTAGAGAGACTGTCGATACTATTTACCTTTTTAGAGAGGTCGTCTATCTTTGCATTCACTTTAACAAGTCCCTCTCTCTTAATGAGCGTCTCAGTCACTTGATTTTATTGCCAAACCAACAATTGATCATTTGGTTTAACCGGATTTGACATATGCCCC
The DNA here is from genome assembly GCA_014905375.1 of Phtheirospermum japonicum. Taxonomy (NCBI): domain Eukaryota; kingdom Viridiplantae; phylum Streptophyta; class Magnoliopsida; order Lamiales; family Orobanchaceae; genus Phtheirospermum; species Phtheirospermum japonicum. Next base: position 1,853,922 of record BMAC01000080.1, read on the forward strand.
TTCATAGGCGGTGGTGGTGAAGTAAGGTACCGTGGGTCGGTCTGTGGCTTCATCGACGCATAATGTAGGTTCTCAGGACCCCACTTGAAAAAGGGAGAATCACGATGTGCCTGAAATTGGTTTGTGGGTTTCTGCCCAGAATTGTTGTGTTAGAAATTTTGCACGGCGTTGACCTCTATGTTCGATTCATCGTCAAAAGTCACCGAACACGCATTCGCTCCATGTCCAAATGCTCCACAAATTCCACATGTCTCTTGTGAAGGTTGAGATTGTTGCTTCATCATCATGTTCGTCAACAACTCCACTTGCTTTGTAAGTTTATCGATCTTGTCATCCTCCGCTCGCGCAACTGAAACCTCATTCACTCTAAGTTTTCGAGGCCTTGAACTTGTTTGCCTCGACTTGTCACTTATTAATTCAAAAAGATCCCGTGCTTCCTCTGCGGTTAAGCCCCCAAAATCTCCTGCTCGTGTTTCCACTTGTTGCTTGAAATTCGGCAATAATCCTTCATAAAAGTAATTGTTGACCATTTCGTCATTGTTACCATGGTGTGGACATGCATTTAGGATCTCCTTAAAATGATCCCATGTCTCGTGAAACAATTCGCCATCCAATTGCTCGAAGTTGYAAATTTCCCTCCTCAACTTTGTCGTTGTTTGGGCTGAGTAAAATCTTCCCACAAATTTCTTGTAAACCATCCCCCAATTTGTTAGGGAATTAGGTTGCAATTGATTAAACCATCGTTTCGCTTTATCTTTCAGGGTACTAGGGAAGTATCTCATTCTAAGTTGTCCTTCACTGAGTCCTCGATCTTGAATCCCAGATAGTGCTATGTAAAATTCTCGAACGAACTCGAGTGGGTCTTTATTCAGCAAACCATAGAAAGAAGGTAGTCTATTCAAATCGTCGGTCCTCAAGTTGTAGTTCCTAGCCGCTTGGCCTAAATCTATCGCTGAGCTATATGGTCCAATGGTTGGACATGCTAGATCACCTTGTTTTTGTATGTTTTGATATCGAGGGGCATGTCTTCCTCCAAAATTCGCACGTCTTCCTCCAAAATTGTCCCCATCCTCATAATAATCATCCTCATGAAACTCATTTTCATCATCATATTCATCGTCCAGCGCATCGTCGTCTTCACCATCATAGTATTGTCGTCCTCCTCGTCTATTTTGGAAATGGTTTGGTGCTCATTCCCGATTTACATTCTCATTGTGTTGTTAGTTGTTTTGGGGCTGGGGCCCGCCATTACCAACTTGGTTACGTAAGAACTCCTCGTTTGCACGAGCGTTGTATGCTTGAGCTTCTGCTCGATTCCTAAAGTGCTGTGGACGGTTGATTTGATTTTCTGGAATCACTGCTTGACGATTATCTTAGCCTTGGGTCCCCCCGTTATTTGGATTGTTGAGGAACTGGTTTCCTTCTTGATTCTCTTCGTTATTGATCCTTTGGTTGTTTCCGTCGTTTTGCGCGTGATTAGGATCAAGAATCAGTGGATCTTCTTGACAATATCGTCTTGTGGGTCTCCAAAGTTTAGATCATCGGTGGGCGGCATCCCATATGGTTGGTATCATAGAGGGGTATTATTGTCATTTCCTTGCTCTCGGCCACCATTCGTTCATCCTCCTCCTCTTCCTCCTGGTCCTCGGCCTCCAATAGGGGTAGTGTTTGACATGTTGGCCGAATTTGTTTTACGATTAATTGCGTCGGGGGAATGAAAGAGTCTTCTCGGTCTCCCAACTCGTTCGATGTTGTCTATATATATAGCAAGTTCGTTTCTAAGACTTCGACGTCCTAGCATCAACAACAAACAACATCAACGCATCGAGTGGCAAACAAAGAACCTTTATACAAATAAACGGAAAAGCATAAAATAACACGAACAAACATTATCAAAACCTATTTCAGTCCCCGGCAACGGCGCCAATTTTTGATTCGAGCTTTTGTGTGTGCCTACTTTATAAATAATTGTCAGAAATTTTAATAGCTCGCCCGCAAGAGAACGGGATCGCGCGTAGGTTGGCAAGCTTAACTCGAGTCGTCTCTCAAGGACTGACGTTCGGAATTTTTAATGTTTGTTTAATCACAATATTTAACACGAGAACTTGTATAAATTTGGTTTTTGGAATTATAAACTACTAATAAATTTAAAAGCATCAACTAATTATGATTAACTAATTAACTTATTCTAAGCTTGAAAACTAAATTATCTAAGAATTATTAATCTAGGGATTTTAAAGCAAATAAATTCTAAATTAATTAACTAGCATGCATCAAACTACTATGTACTAAATCTAACATATGAGTTCTCAAGAACAATAAGATCAATCTCAAAATTCTCAAGCAATAACATAGCAATAACCAATTATCAACTAATTATCAAAACTAAAACAATAATTAAATTAATCATGAACAAATCATCACCAAGCATCAACACGAGAATAAATGCAGTGACTAATTAATATTAAAAATAAAATTCTAAGGTTCAAAGGCTCAGCGATTCAATGGTTCAAACGATTCGACATAAATTAAAGAAACTAAAAACTCAAATGAAATAATTAAACATAAATTATCTAGAATTGAACTAAGAATAACTAGAGTTTAGATGACTTATTAAGTAGCTAAAGGTGATGAAAGATTGCTGGGAAATCGGGTTGTTGGTGGTTGCTCTTCGTCAAAAAATCGGAACTTGAACGAACGTCTTCGTCTTGGTGTTTCAGATCTTGAATCTTCGACGTGGATCTTGAAAATATGTTGTAGGGTGTTTAAAATAGATTTCTCAACCCTAGGTAAGTGTTTTGGGTCGTGGTTGTATGTTTAATCCGAATTATGAAGGGTTTATATAGTTATTTCATGACTTGGCGCACAAGAAACCCTAAAAATCACGAAACTGGGCCGTCGCGTCGATGGTGCGTCGACTGATGCGCGCTGATGCACGGCGTCGCTGCTGCCTGGGTGTGCGCGTCGACTGGGTGTGTCGACATCGACGCTTCAGCAAGTTGCGTCGACATCGGTGCGTCGACATCGACGCTTCAGCAAGTTGCGTCGACATTGTATCGACATCGGTGCGTCCACATCGACGCTTCAGCAAGTTGCGTCGACTGACGCGGATCATGGCTCGCGTCGATGGGGCATCGACGGTCGAGTCAGTCAACGCGACTGCGCGTCTGCCTCTGTATCCCTCTATCTTTTGCTACTCGTTTCGCCGGAAAGTTTGTTCTTCTATTTTTGAACATCGAACTTCGTCTTTTACGTGCTAAACTCTTCCGGTTACTTAGCTGTAAAGTGAAAAATCACAAATAATCACTTATTTGCATCAATTACTATTAAAATACGGTAAAATAAGTCGGAACTATAAAAATACGGAATTAAGCTTAAATCATCCAACTTATACCAAAAACAAATAGCAAAAATAAACTAAAATACTAATAAAAATCAAGACAAATTCGTGCTAATCAGAAGGCACCCAAGTCCTTAGAGAAATTCATGAAGGCTGTCGTGGTAATTATATGGAGGCAAGGGCCCTGGCTAGCAAAATATTAAGAGCTGGCTACTTTTGGCCATAGCTAAGAAGAGAAGCCGAGGTTTTCGTAAAAAAGTGCAAAAAATGCCAGAAGATGTCCCCTTTGATTCGCCAACCAGCGGAAGAACTGATGACAATGAGCTCCCCTAGTCCTTTTGCAAAATGGGGGATAGACCTGGTTGGTCCATTCCCAATGGCCCCAGCTCAAAAAAGGTTCCTAATTGTAGCCATAGACTATTTTAGCAAGTGGGTCGAGGCGGAGGCTCTGGCGAAAATAACAGAAGAGGTTGTGATGGGTTTCATCTGGAAGAATATTGTCTGTCGTTTTGGTGTGCCAGGGGTGATGATATCGGACAATGATACCCAGTTCATGGGAGCCAAAGTCAAAGCTTGGTGTGCCAAGATGAAAATTCAACAACATTTCACATCCGTTTATCACCCACAAGCAAATGGCCAGGTCGAAGTGACTAATCGCATTCTTGTCCAAGGGCTCAAATCACGGTTGGAGAGATCTGGAGGAAAATGGGTAGAAGAGCTGAATGCAACACTTTGGGCGTATCGCACAAACCCTAAGGAAAGTACTGGCGAAACCCCCTTTAGCCTAGTATATGGCATGGACGTCGTTGTTCCTGCAGAGATCAGTTTGGAAACTCATCGAGTGCAGAGTTATGATGAAACCCAGAATGACGCACTAATCCAGGATGCTCTGGACTTGATCGAGGAGAAAAGGGATCAAGCTGCTGTCAGAATGGCGCATATCAAAGGAATAATAAAAGCGACATACGACAAATCTGTGGTAAAGAGGCAGTTTCAGGTGGGAGACCTGGTCTTGAGAAGAGCTGATTTGGGAAAGACGAAAGGAAAACTTGATGCCGCATGGAAGGGACCGCTTCGGGTCACCCCAATCTTGGCAGGAGGCGCTTATAAGTTGGAAGAGCTCGATGGGACCGACATCCCCCGTGTTTGGAATATTGCTAATTTACAAAAATTTTATGCATAAATTGTAATTTCTTAATAATCATTTGCCTTATTGAATAAAATTGCAGGTTTATTCTCATTCACCAGTTTAAGTACGAATTCATAATTAAGCCAGGATTGGCTAAGGGCAGCTGCCCATAATTTTGTCTGACCTGATTGTCAGTTTAAGCCAGGATTGGATAAGGGGGGTTGCCCATAATTTTGCCTAACCTGATGGTCAGTTTAAGCCAGGATTGGCTAAGGGCGGATGCCCTAGACTTTGCCTGACCTGATGGTCAGTTTAAGCCTGGATTGGCTAAGGGCGGATGCCCTCGACTTTGCCTGACCTGATTGTCAGTTTAAGGCCAGGATTGGCTAAGGGCGGATGCCCTCGATTTTGCCTGACCTGATTGTCAGTTTAAGCCAGGATTGGCTAAGGGCGGATGCCCTCGGTTTTGCCTGACCTGATTGTCAGTTTAAGCCAAGATTGTCTAAGGGCGGATGCCCTCGATTTTGCCTGACTTGATTGTCAGTTTAAGCCAGGACTGGCTAAGGGTGGATGCCCTCGACTTCCTGACCTGATTGTCAGCTTAAGCCAGGAATGGCCAAGGGCGGATGCCCCAAATTACTGAGTTGATTGTCAGTATGAGCTCCAATTACTTAAGGACGGACGTCCCATGAATCCGAGCTGATTGGAGAAATATGCCAGACTTGGTGGTAAGTTAAGCCTGGCGAAAGCTGGAAAAAATTCTAATTTGATTGAAATAATTAATGAGCAATGAGAAAATCAAAAACATTCTCAAAGAAAAAGATACAACGTTTGGATAAAATTACTCAAAATCTTGACGCATAAGCTTGCAAAAAAGTGATTACAATGCAGGGGAAATGAAAAAAGCAGGAACAAGGGCAAGTCCAGCATGAAGGCCCAGAAACATCTATCCATGTGAACCTGAAGCTCTCCGATATGCAGCTAAAGCTCAGCGAACACGCCAGAGTTCACGCTCAGTCTCGTGATAGCGTTGACGGTACTTATTGGCTCGCTCAGAAAGAGCATGGGCCTCGCCGGCGGCGATAGTCAGGCGATTCACCGACTCGACCAGATCCGCCTTCTCCTCCTACAACTGGCGGTTAACTTGTCGGAGCTCAACCCATTCTCTCTTGTAGTGGCGCTTCTTTTGCCTTTTTCTATCCAGAAGACGATAAAGGTAGCTTACTTTTTCTCCAAGCATGACCAGCTTATCAGAAAGTCTAAAGTTTTCGACAACCAGAGAGATGTTTTTTCGCTTGGCGATATCAAGTTCTTGGAGAAAAGGGTAAGAAGCCATTACAGAAAATTGAAAAGAAAATAATGAACACAGGCACATATTTAAGGAAGCAAAGGCGCGTGGAAAAGGAATCAAAAGGTACTAGGGTTTCCGGAAAATCAGGAAACCCTAATAACCCAAAAGCCACAACGAGACAAACAAGAGTATCATTAATACAAAAGTTGTAATACAAACTTCAAAATAAACCAAAATTAGACCAGCCACACAGGCAATAATATCAGGTCTGTTTCATTTACAAAGAAGGCATAGAAAGATAAAGCTCTGCATCCAGCTCCGTGGCTAGCTGCTCCACCGCATCTTCAGCCAAGGCGCCAGGGGACGCTCCCCCTGGCAGCTCACCCAGACCGGCGAAGGTTGGGGATGGAAAAGAATCAGGGACAGACAAGACGAGAGCCTGGTCTGGCTGAGACACAGCAGGCGGAGGAGAGCGAAAAAGAGAAAGAACATGCTCAGCAAACTCCGCGTCCTCAGCAAGATGCAAGCAGTCTTGCTCCTTGGCGTGAACAAAAGAGGCGGGCTCAGGAGGAGTCTGCAGTGGAAGATCCCGATCGAAGATAGCGTTGAGATCAACTGCGTTGGCTGCACTCCACTTAGCTTGCTCGTCTAAAGCAAAGTATTAATAGCTCATGGCCTCGGGGACGAGCAAGGAGTAGAGCTCTTTGGACCCCAAGAAAGCTTTCCTTGTCTCCTCTCTGGCCAGTTGAACTAACTTGAGGCCCTCTTCGGAGCCTAGAAGTTCCATCCTCCACTCCGCCTTGGCCTTGACCAGGGCCTCATCCGCCAGACTGCGAGCCTCAGCCAGGGCTTCATCCCTTGCTTCAGCACGAGCAGTCTCGATCATCTTCGCCTGGGCCTTGCTCATCTCTGTAGTTTTGGCCTTCGCCTTCTTGAGCTTCTCTCTCGGTTCCCCCAGCTCTTCCTCTTGCCTCTTCAGTTTCACCCCTCTTTCCTTGGCAAGAGTTCTGATACGCTCCATCTTCACAACAAGTTCCTTGTTCTCTTTGACCGCATCAAACTGGATCAACGATCTGGTAATGCGAGCGGCCAGAAGAGCCTTTTTGGAGAAAGCCTAATCAATAAAGGCAAAGAGAAATTAGCACTGGAGCAAATGATACGCCACAAGTATGAAAAATAAGAAATTTAACCGTGCTTCGTCCTGACACCAGGACTCCAGTAATTGCCGGTCTGTCATTTTTTCCAAGCCCGGTTGGTCTGCGGGCAGCATCTGCCGGAGCACATATTGGATGGCAGTCTCCCCCGAGTAATTGGCGATGGAGTTAATCGGAGGTAGGCCACTGCGAGTAATGGGGGGAGGAGCAACGTGAGGTAAAGAGGGGGCCACGAGGGCGCAACTGCTGGAGGATGTGCGCGGCCTCTTAGAAAGAGGGAGTGTATCTTCCTCGGAATCAGAAGAAGAGTGCCTGGTAAGAGCAGGACGGCGAGGTAACTGGGCAGGATTAGAGCTACTCTCTGGAAGAGGGTCTTGACTGGCTTAGAAGAAGAAGGGCCTGCTCCGTGCTCGGTGGGCCTTGAGGCTCCGCCTGCTTTCTTCTTGGCCACCTCGATCATTTCGTGCATCATCCTGGCCGAGAAACAAAGAAAAAGGGTAAGGATAAAATAAATAAGCAAAATGAACCTAGAAGAAAAGAAACTATACCGATTTCTTTGGTCAAAGGGGCTGTTTCTGACCAATCGTTGAAAAAGTCTAAGACAAAGGGAATGAGAAGGTCAGTCACACGGAGGGGATTCTCATTTAGGATAGAGATGATCTTTTTTATATGGGCAGACCTGTTGGTAGAGGACAGAGGTGGGTATGAAGGCAACCCTTCAATGGGATTAGGGTTAAAACCCCAATCCTCGCTACAATAAACAAAGAAGAATTTTTTCCTCCAATCCTTGTTGGAGGTAGGGAGCTTAAACAAAAAGTGAACTCCAGGTCTGGCTGTCAAATAAAAACAGCCGGAAAAGAGCTCTTCGCTTGGAAAAGCTGGAAAAAGGTGTGAGCGGAAGGGTCTAGGCCAGCATAGCGCATGGCCAGACTGTAACAAACCATGATGCGGAAGGAATTAGGGGTGAATTGGAAAACGGGTATCTGATATATTTTGGCTATTTCTAGCATTAAAGGGTGTACAGGGAGGCGTAGACCTACCTGGAACTGGTCTTGGTAAAAGGTTAACCAATCTGCCGGCGACTGACAGGCTAAAATACCCGCCGAAGGGCAATAGGCGTCATAAGGGTCGGAGATTTTATGTTTATGACGGATTTCCTCTACCGTCCTTTTACTCATTATTAGACGTGACCTTGGGGTGGTCGGCGACGGCTGGGGGATATTCCTGTCCGCCAAAGGAGGAGGAAATGGCAGCCACCGCCGCGGCTGCCGAAGAAGAAAGGGACAAGGTATCGGATTCCACGGTGGGGGCACTAGATGGGGAAGGAGAAGAGGCTCTCGCCATCGTAAGAGGGTCCGACAACGAGGAGGAAGACAATACCGCCGCCGCCGGAGTAGAAGACGGCGGAGAAGTTTTAGTAGGGGGAGTGTTAGAAGACGACGCCATTTTAGGAAAATTAAAAGAGATCAAGGGCTAAGAGAGATACCTAGTTTGTAAAAGATTTCCGGAAAAATCAAGCTGGGAGATTTGAATCAGAGAAGATCGCCGGAAATTCAGAGAGAAAAGGAAAGGGAGACTTGGACGATTTTGAGAAATGAGAAATGCAAAGTGAGAATTCAGCGGGAATAAAAGAGGAATAGATAAATTCAAAAAGAACAGAAATCGATAAAGGCGGGATTTGATGGGATCTCCGCATTTAATATGGGCAGGTGAACAGTGCCCTAAGTGGTGAGATGGAGTGTCAACCGTCCTAGACTAGGGCTGATGTGTCAGTACTTGGGAGGCGTATGGGAATGGTAACCGACTAAGAATGTGGACCGACACCACTAATACCAATAATTAGGCCTGGTTGTCAGGCGTATTTCTAGGGATCCGTTCCAGTACGAGAAGTAATAAAAGTATGGGACCTTATTAAATTAAGGGAACCTCAGGAAAAAGTCAGCTCTACCCCAATTACTTGCGGGGGGAGTAGTTGATATGGCAATATAGAGGTCCGACTCAAATTGGGTTAGACCTGATTAAGAGATAATTGAAAATAAAAGAGAACAGCTCGGTCTCAAAGGAAGGCCTGGTTAAGCCTCTTGGGAAAACAGGACATCAAGAAAGGATGGTCACAGCTCGAGATTTCTCATGACCTGACCATTTTAAAGAGAGATCACTACAGCCCGGGGATCACATTGAGCTGACAAAAGTGCTCTGCCAGAAGATCCTGGGGCTAGAGTTGGACCTGGCGCTGGTACTGAAGTAATATAGACCTGGGACAGGAAAGACCTGACTAGGGTCAAGTCCGATATTGATATTGAGGTGGTGTTGAGGAAGACCTGGAACGGGGAAGACCTGTTTTCCAGATTTACAGTAAAGAGACAAGTGGGACCACTTGTCAGAATTAGTTACGTAACGGCACGTGATTCGCGGCATGTGCTCCTAATATCCCGACTGGGGTCCCCACTAGGAGAAACTATAAATATCTCAGCCCCAAGGCTGAGAGAGGTATGTCATTCTTTGTGTATTCCTTCTTTTCTTGCTAAGAGAAACCTCATACGCTTTATTGACTTAAGCATCGGAGAGGTTTCCACCGAAAAACCACCGGTGGTCCTTTCTAACGCGTTTCTGTGCGCAGATCAAGAAGGTGTTCAAAGTTCCAGGCGTTGTTCTGGACGTCGGTAATATTTTGGGTCGAAACAATAATTATGGAGACTTTTAATGTGTCATACTACATGATTACATCCACCCTACTTGTTAATATTGTTGACACCCTAACCTATGTGTTAGCTAGTCATTGTTTCGCATGATATGTGTCATCACTTGGTAGCTCCAGATGCTGAGTTGTCAGCTTATGGTGGTTTGTGTTAAAATGCTACCTGATACGACATCAAATATTCAGGTCAGCTATATGTAGGTATTTATGGTAATTTAGGTAAGCGACCTAATTTCTTAGGAGGAGCAATCCTTCTGGGAGCTGTGCGAGCTGTTCTAAGGAGTAGTGACCTGACGCATTGGAGTGACAAGCTCTTATGCGAGGTAGCGAGCTCTTATGACACAGGTACTATTATACCAACTCAATGCTGAGTAGTAGCTCGGCGTTGAGTGTTGGGTCTCATGATTTTTTGGGTCTTAACGGGCTAATATGGGTTGTCTTGTGGGGTCCCGGTGGATTACACTCATGGATAGAATTATAATCCTATGGCTATTCTGGTAATTTAGCGAGAGTTCTATTATTTATGGGAACTTAGCATACAAGAGGAATCCTAATTCTAAGTCGGTTGTGATATTTATGGTATTGTAGTAGGAGGAGGGAACCCTAACTTGGGGAATACTTCTCTTATCTACATATAGAGGACTCAGGCCTCATTCTTTACTCTAAGTTGATTTCATATCCTACGTATTTTGAGCTCTCGCATATCTCTCGCTAACTTAAGCATTAGAGGGCCTACACCAGGAGTGTCCACCGCCTTGGTATTGGATGTTGTTTTGCAGGATCAATCAGGTCGTTGATCATGTATTTGAAGCTATTCAGGTCGTTGACTACATAACTAAGGTCAGTACTCTATTTTCTTAAAGCACCAATCTTTTTGGTCGCATCAAGTGGCACCGTCTGTGGGAAAGAGGGACATCGAGTCCTTGAGCAAAAGGAGTGAGACTATTCATAAACGCGGCATGAAAGGAAGAACTATGCCACTTACGATCTTGAATCTTGGCCCTGGATCAAGCAAGCCAAAGGAAGCAACAAAGACGCTGACAAAGACAAACAAACAAAGGGCGGGCCAACACCTCCCTTGGGAGAACCGACGGTTCAGAAATCCGCCACCACACCACCACCTTCACCATGAAAGAAAAACACAAAATAAATGGGAGAAGAGCCTCGGAAAGAGGTCCCCAATATTACTAGGCAAAGGGCGATCCACGTAGAAACAACGGAGTGGAAGGAGTTGCCGAACGATAAACCATGTTATGTTGACAAGGGACTCTTGGAGGGCTTAATGGAATTGATATCTCCAGATAAACAAAAGGATGTGAAAGAACTTCTAGTGGGTAAAGCGCCTAAGGATAATAGAAGGAAATGAAAGACTAACCAGAAAGATGAGAATACACGCCAGGCCCAATCACTGCTGAACAGGAAAGGAGTAGGGGATCTTCACCATGGACACCAAGTCGCGGGTTATTGAAAATCTCGAGAAAATGGAGATATGAAGAATACTCTACGTCATCTTCTGAGGATGACCCTACTAAGGTTCATATACGTACGGAAGGGGATTCACGGGGCCAACAGATGGAGACACGAATAATGCGAGGAAGAAACACGCAAAGGCAGCCCGACCTGGACTAAATGAGGTCGCTTTCATCAATAAGCGACCTCCAACATTGTAACCAATAATCTCATTCGGTCCTAACGAACGACGCGGTCTACAGGTAGAGCATAATGATACGCTGGTTATTGAAGCAGAAATAGCGGGGTATGAGGTCGGCAGGATATTTGTAGACAATGGAAGCTCTGTTAACATCATATACTTGGATTTCTTAGAACATATGAGCTTGGATACGAAGGTGCGACCAGTGAATACACCAATATACGCTTTTAATGGCGCACAGGTCATCAAGGAGGGCGAGCTAACACTCCCGGTGGTTTTGGGCAAAGGGGAGCTGTGAGTAAAAAGGGATTTTAAATTCTTGGTTGTCCATGGACGAACAGCTTACAATGCGATATTGGGGCGACCTGCTCTTAACACATTCCAAGCGATCACTTTCACTTATCACATGAGTATCAGATATCCAGCGGAAGATAAGGTAGGCGAGGTTGTATCAGAACAGCAGGTCACTAGGTTGTGCTATCAGATGACCGTTCGAAAAGGTATGAGTGAGAACAAACGAGAGAGGATGGGAGATGTGCTGGAGGGAGTGCTTAGCTCCAAGAAAAGGAGAGAGGAGGAGAATTCTATTCGCCCACATGAAGAATTGATGGAGATCTCATTAGAAGAAGGTTGCCCGGAGTACACTACAAATAGGAATCCAAATGGCAGAGGCGGTAAAGGATGAGCTGATAGCGTTGTTGAGGGAATTTCGAGACATCTTTGCTTTTGTGGATGGAGAGATGCTAGGAGTATCCCCGGAAGTCACCCAACATCATTTGAATGCTGATCAGGAGGCACGGTCTGTTAGGGAAAAAATGAGACATTTTGGTGCAGAGTTGGATAAAGTAATTGAAGAGGAGGTGCAAAAATTGCTAAAAGTAGGACATATTTGGGAAATTCAATTCCCTGAGTATTTCTAATGTTGTAATGGTGCCTAAACTTGGACAGAAGTGGAGGATGTGCATGGACTTTCACGACCTAAACAAGGCATGCCCAAAGGATCATTATTCGCTGCCACGTATTGATCAACTGGTCGATTCAACTTCCGGCTGTGAACTCTTAAGCATGATGAATTCATCACAAGGGTATCATCAAATCCCACTAGAAAAGGAGGATCAACCCAAGGTGAGATTTGTCACCTCGACAGGTACATATTGTTTTTGTGTCTATGCCATCTAGGTTGAAAAATGCAGGTACGACCTATCAGAGGTTAGTGGATAAAATGCTTAGAGACCTGTTGGGGTCTACCATGGAGGTTAATGTGGGCGACATGATGGTAAAAAGCAAGAAGGCGAGTTCTCATGTAGAAGATCTGAAGAAAGCTTTTGTTATACTGAGGCAATATGGGATAAAGCTTAATCCAAAGAAGTGTGCGTTTGGTGTACGATTTGGGAAGTTTTTGGGATACATGGTGACGGAGCAGGGTATTGAAGTGAACCTAGAGAAGAGCGAGCTGTTATGGAAATGCCACATCCACGCATAGTTTGTGTCGTGCAGGTATTAACAGGTCGAATTGCAGGGTTTAGTCGCTTTATTTCTAAGTCGGCAGAGAAGGGAGTGCCCTTCTTTATTCAAATTACTCATGGTATGATCTTCTACATCTTAGGTCTTCCCGTTCCAGATGTCTGACCACATTCTCCATAGGGAATCGATCTATATTGACTATTGGATTTAGGATAGGTGCATTTGAATCCTCTTCATTAACTATGTCCTTTGTTCTATTTTTTTATTTTGATGTTCGTAGTCGGAGTCCTACATAATTAAAATAAGAAAATAATCTTATGTTTCTTTTAATTAAATAAAAAAGCTAAATCATCATTAATATTGAACATTACGAGATCATTTCAAGTAATAAAGTATTTAACCATAATTGATAAATAGCATGTTGATAGTCAATCAAATAAATATTAAATTATATTATTTTGCGCATTTTTGTATAATTTAATTATAAAAAGTTATCAAACTATATTTGAAAAAAGTGACAAATTTGATATTATTGGACTCACAATAAAAAAACTAAAATAAAATAACAAAAAACTCAAAATAACATATAGGTGATTATATATGTGTGTGTGTGTGTGTGTGTGGGGCACTACAAAAAAAATTTAGAAACATTGATGAAAATTACAAATGGACATTTTTCGTCGGTAAATACCGACGGATTCCTAATGAATCTCGAAATGACCGACGAAAAATTAATTTCGCGGTAATTTTTTTTTTTAATTTATCGACTGAAATGGCCGTCGGTAAATTATTCTTTTAATATTTATTTAATTTATTTATTTTTAATAATATTTATTTTAATTTTATTTATTACCGACGGATTTTCCGTCGGTAACCCCACATTTATTGTGTTTTTTTAATTACCGACGGAAATAACTTCGTTAGGGATGGCAATTTAGGTCCGGCCCGCCCTGGCCCGAGCCATTTGGGGCGGGTCCGGGTACCACTTCTGTCCCGCGGGTACCCACCCCGCCCCGCAAAATATTTATATTTTTTTAATATTTTTATATGTTTTATATATATAATTTATATGATTATCTTTATTTTTACTTAATATTATATTTAATATTTATACATTGATAATGATATTTTTTTAAAAATTATATACATTAATAAAATAAATGATAAATAAACTTATAAATAAGCTAATAAATGTATAATAATTTTTTTTTGTTTTATTGTTGTTTTAATTAATTTATAGTCTTATGTTTAATTTTTATAATAATATTTTAATTTTTTATATTAATAATAATTGATATTTTATAATTAAAAATAATATATATATATATAGGTGGGTCGCCCCGCCCCGGACCATGAGGTTGATGGGGCGGGTCCGGGTCTCGTAGTACCCGACCCGACCCATTGTCATCCCTAAATTTCGTCGGTAAATTAAAATTTTAATTTTATTTATTTTAATATATTATTATTTATTAATCTATATATTCATTAAATATTATATATATATAATATATATATATAATATATATATATATTATATAATATAATGTATAATATTTATAATTATAATATATAATATAGAAAAACTCTACGATGCCTTTAAGGGCATCATACCTAGGGGTGGGAAAAAATACCGAAATACCGCATTTACCGTATCGAAAAAATAACGAAAAATATCGTATTTTTGGTATACCTTAATATTCGGTACGGTACGGTATCGGTATGCGAATAAAAAAAATCGGTAATTCGGTATATAACGAAATACCGAAAAAATATTGATATTTCGGTATATATATACCTAAATACCGAAAAATATTGGTATTCGGTATAAAGTTTTTGTAATTTGTTTTTGTTTCATTCGGCATGAAACGGTATAATAGCTATACTGTCCATAAATTTAGCATACCAGTATTTTCGGTACGGTACGGTACGTGCCGTGTAATTTACCGAAAATTCGGTATACCGACATATTCGGTACGGTCTCGGTATGAAACTTTAGGTAGATGTTCGGTACGGTATCGGTATGGACTAATCGGTATACCGTATCGACCCACCCCTAACCATACCCTCCACCCCCCTACATTTCTTTATCTAAAAAACCTAAATTTGATCTAATGGTTGTAAATGCACCCCAATAAGTGGGAAATGGTACCGTGAAGGCACCGTAGAAGTCACCAATAATATATAATTTAAGATCTAATTAAATAGATAGATCAGATTTTTTGTGTTTTTTCTTATTTGATTAAAAGTATTAACATTGTATAATAAAAAATAATTGTTGGGTATATAATAAAAAGTATTAGTTCGCAGGTTCGCCAAATAAGGGAGGGTTGTCATTGGAACCAACCCCCCACTACGAAAAAACACGGCGGATAGCGACGGACCATTTCTTACGGTAAAGCCGTCGGTAATGGCGTTACGACTGATTTACCCAACGGAAATGGTCCGTCGGTGATACCCTCGTCGGTAAAAAAAATTATCAACGGATATTTTTTCCATCGGTAAAATACCGACGGATTACCGGACAGACTCCAATTCCATCGGTATTTACCGACGGGTCATAATAAATTAGAAAAAAATACCGACGTACATTTTTCCGTTGGTAATTAATTTTAGTAAAAAAAATAAAAATTACCGACTTTTAATATATATTTACTATTTAAATATATTTATACATAATATAAAATATAATATATATATATTATTAAATAATAATTAATATTTAATAATTATATAGATTATTAAATAAATATATATTAATAAAAAGTATAATAATAATAAATTTATATATATATTATATATGTATATACTATATTATAATATATTATATATATATATATATATATATATATATATATATATATTATATATTTATAATATAATTATTATTATATATTATTTATTAATTTAAATATAAATATAATATATTTAATTATATAAATATATTTATATATAATATAAATATTTATATATATATATATTATATATATATATATATATATATATATATATATATATGTGTGTGTGTGTGTGTGTGTGTGGTGTGT